>VMDO01027816.1:0-16814 GCA_007922755.1 Pedetes capensis | reverse complement strand
GAGACAGGGTGTCGCTAAATTACACGGACTGCCTCTGGTCTCAAACTTGCCATCCTCCGGCCTCCACCTTTTGAGCCGCTGAAATTACATGTGTGCGCCACTGTGCCTGGCGCTTTTTTTTTTTTTTTACTTTTTGAGACAGGATCTCTCTAAATTATGCACATTGCCCCTGGTCTTGAACTTATGATCCTCCTGCCTCTGCCTCCTGAGTCACTGGGATTACAGGCATGTGCCACCTCGCCTGGTGCTCTCCTAAACTTCTTAATCACAGGTGCTGTTACTAAAATTGAGTTAATGTATGTTCTCATAGTTATTTCAGTAACCTCAAAACTTACCAGATGTGTAAATGAAAGATGAAATTCTAAAGTTGTACTTGAGTGTTTGTTTTTTTTTAAAATTTTAATAGCAGTTTTACTGGTTCCTAGACCAGTAGCATCAATGTCACCTGGAAACTTACTTGAACTGCAAATTATTCAGTCCCACCCCAGACCTACTGAAACAAATGTAGACCTGGGGCCCACCAATCTATTTTCAGAGAAGCCCTCCAGTCAGAGAAGCCCTCCAGTGGATTCTGAATCACACGAAAGTTTGAGAACCATTGGTTTGTTATGTAGTCAAAAGTATTTTATGTTTGAGGAAAGTTTCTTAAACGCTCACCTTTGTAAGTGGCTTTTTATTTAATTTTGTTTCACAGGTTCTTACAGCCAGTACAGAAAATAGACATGAATCTCACAGATCTTCTTGGAGAACTGCAGCGAGACCCTTGGCCTGTACCACAGGGAAAGAGACCTTTGCGCTCTTCAGGAGTAGCACTTTCCATAGCTGTAGGACTGCTTGAGGTAGGGATGAGGAATTTGTTTTGGAATGTAAATATTTGTGTATGTGTTTGTGTTTGTATATGAGAGTGTGTGCACATTTGTGTAGGTATGGAGCTGTAAGGGTACAGGAAAAAACCAAAGTGCTTTTTCTTATCCTCTTACTTAATAATTAGCATAGAATATTTCTGTCACTTCAGGCATGCAGGGCTTTTCCCTATATATCAACCAAGCAATTCTGCAGCAGATACCAGCTGGATGGATGTTCTATAATTCAATTCAGAGTTGATATTATCTACTTAGAGGTAACATCAGATCTCATGGATTAAGGATTTAGTTCCAGGAGATTGCCACCCCTGCCTACTTCAGATGCCAGCTGCAAGTAGTAGGTTGTCACCTATACTTCTGACGGATCAGCTGTAAATTGGGGGTTTTCACAACCTCCTTCTCAGTTTTATTAATTTGCTAGAGTGGCTCACAGAACTTACAGAAACAATGTTTACCTAGTTAGTATAAAGGACATGACAAAGGATACAGATGAACAGGCACATGGAAGGAGTGTATAGAGTGAGGTATGAGAGAAGGTACATACAGCTTCCATGCCCTTTTCAGGCACATCACCCACTGGGAACCTTCGTATTTTCAGCTATCCAGAAGCTCCCAGAACCCTATTCGTATGATTTTTTATGGAAGCTTCATTATATAGGCATGAGCAATTATGTCATTGGCCACTGATGTTCAATTAGAAAATTTTCTTTATTTTTATTATCTATTAATAGGATGATTATTATAGGTTAATTTTCTGTATTACTTTGTAGATCCTTCCTATATATGTTTTATTCTCTTAAGTTTTTTTGGATTATAGTTTGTTTTGTTCCATTGTTTTTTCTTCTTTTTCTCTTCTCTCTCTCTCTCTCTCTCTCTCTCTCTCTGTCTCTCTGTTTCTCTCTGTCTCCCCCTCTCTCTCTCCCTCTTTGTCTTCCTTTCCTTTCCTTTTCCTTTCTTTTCTTTCTTTTCTTTAGACAGGGGCTTGCTGTGTTGCGTAGGTTGGCCTTGAATTCACAATCCTTCTCCCTCAGCCTGCCCTGTAGCTGGGATTACAGGCACATGCCAGTATGCCACCTTCTTCCTTTATCTTCTTTAAAAACTGCAGTTATACATGAGTTGCATCTTCTTTGCTTGCTACCCATTTTAACTTTATTTTTTCACTTCTTTATTTCATTTTAATTCTCTTATTTTCTTGCTTTTTTTCACTATTCCTGAGTTTTCATTTGTATTTGGCAATTCTAGGCTTGTTGCTAGTTGTACTCTTTCTTCGTCCATGTACTTTTTCCCCACTCACCCTGTTCTATATGAAGGCTTATAGTGAGTATATGGGAGATAGCTCACTGGGATTTAGTGTTTTTTTTTAACCTGCAGGAAATTTGAAGTTTGGATGTTATTTGTGTTCTAGTTTTATGGTAATGTGTGTTTGTGGGCTTTTATTTGCTCTTGTTGTTCATTGTTTCATTTTTATATGACTGCTATTACTTCAGATAACCAGAATGAAAAGAACATTTTTATTTATTAAAGTAGTTAAAGAAAGTTATAGAAGTAATAAGCACACCTTGTGAAAACATTCAAATAGTATTCAAGGATACATGAAAATGAAAGTAAAAGACAGCTTTTGCTGTTTTTCCCCAGATTTGTTAATCATGTATACATTTATGTATTTGTTTATTTTTTATATATTTTTTGTTTTTTCCAGGACAGAATCTTGCTAGGTAGCCCAGGTTGGCTTTCAGGTAGCTCTGAAGCCCACACTATCCTTGAACTTTAGATCCTCCTCCAAGTGCTGGGATTACAGGCATATGGCACTGCCATCAGCATATGATTTTTTAGATTATTGTCAAAATTTGTATCATTTACAGTCTGCTATACCTTGAAAAATATACTCTGTATTTTCTCCAATAACTGCTTAAAGAATTTGAAAATAAAGAATTTTTAGTATGATTGTGTAAATATTAACTGTGGAATAAAGTGTAATGCATACAGAAGGGGCTGAAATCTTATTGTCATTGTAACTCTTCTGATAGATGGAGAATCTTTCATGTATCAAAGTTCAAGGATACTTTTTCAGTTTTTTTCTAGATTTGTATATTTCTTTTGGATTATATTTAGTTCTTTTGTTTCTTACAAATTTTCTGGGTTCTCAGCTGGGCATGGTGGTACACGCCTGTAATCCCAGCGGCTTGGGAGTTGGAGGCAGGAGGATCACAAGTTTGAGACCAGAGGCAGTCTGTGTAATTTAGTGAGCCCCTGTCTCAAAAAGTAAAAAAAAAATGGGCTAAGGTGCAACTCAGTGGTCCAGCACTTGCAAAGCATGCAAGTGCGAGGCCCTGGGTTCAACCCCCAGTACCGCAGAAAAAGAAAAACAAAACCTAAAAACAAAAAACAAATTTTCTGAGTTCTTTCATATCCAAACATTGTTTTTTTTTGTTTTGTTTTTGTTTTTGTTTTTTTTTTG
This sequence comes from Pedetes capensis, assembly GCA_007922755.1. Taxonomy (NCBI): domain Eukaryota; kingdom Metazoa; phylum Chordata; class Mammalia; order Rodentia; family Pedetidae; genus Pedetes; species Pedetes capensis. The sequence continues at coordinate 13,493 of VMDO01027816.1, read as the reverse complement.
GTGCTTGAGGGCTGAACCCAAGGCCACGTACAGACTTTGCAAGTGCTCTACCACTGAGCTGCACTTGCAGCCCCTCTTTTATAAAATTCTTTTTATCTAGAGACAGGGTCTCACTAAGTTCTCAGGCTCCTCTGACCTTAAACTTCAACCTTCAATCCTCTTCCTTTGCCTCCTGAGTCATTGGGATTACAAGCACGTACCACTGTGCCTGGCAAAAATTGTTTTAATTTTGCCCTCTAACTTCATTGGTAGTTTGGGTGGCTCTAGAGTTCTAGTTTAAAATAATCTTCACTGAGAAGTTTGAGCCAATCCTTTCTGGTAGTTTAGGTCTTGTTAAAAATAATCTTCATCTAGAAATTTGAGCCAATCCTTTCTGATATTCATAGGGTTTATTGACGATAGTTTGATATAGTCTTTTTTTTTTTTTTTTTTGGCTTTTTAAGACAAAGTCTTGCTGTTTTACTGTGTAGCCCAGGCTGGCTTGGAATTCTCTGTGTAGATTAGGCAGGCTTTGAACTTGTGTTGGTCCTCATACATCAGTCCCTTGAGTGCTGAGATTACAAGCATGTGCCACTACACTGAACTTGTTCTTTTTTCCTTAATTATGTTTGGTCTTTAGTAGGCCTTTTCAATTTGAAGTCTTTTGTTCTTCAGCTTAATTACTTTTTTAATCTTTTTTATTTTATACTCATTAGATTGGTACTGGACTTCTATAACTTTGTATATCCTTATTTTCTTCATAATTTCCTTCTTTGCTCCTATTTCTGGGATATTTCTTTAACTTTATTTTCTGTATCCCGTTTTTTCCCTTTATTGATAACTGATGGTGGAGTAGAGAATGATACAGCTTTTGCTATTTCCATTGTACAACTATTACATTGTTTTTGCTTACACTTTCATCAACTTACAAAGTTTATGGAACCCTTTGATTAATATGTAGTAAAATGTGTATGCAATTATGGGTTATATGTCCCTATTTTTTCCCATGTATTTGTACAGTTGCATCATTTACATTATGATTATCCTGTCCCCCTTTATCCCTTTGTATTATTTCCCCTCTCCTTCCCTCCTTCCAAAACCTTTGCTTCCCTCCACTAGTCTCCTGCCTGCTTCTTTCTAATCTGCTTATATTTTCCCTTGTTAGCTAAATCTGATTGTTCATTTTTATATATCTACATATGTATAGTTTTTTCTTCCTTTAAGTAAGATTCAGTTCCCACAACTGAGTGAGAATGTAGGGTATATCTCTTTTTGAGTCTGTGTTCATTCACTTAAGATTATATTCTCCAGTTCCATCCATTTTGCTGCAAATGACATTACTTCATTCTTTTTTTATTATTGAATAATATTCCATTGTGTATGTATACCACAATTTTTTTATCTGTTCTTCTGCTGATGGACATCTTGGTTGATTCTATATCTTTGTGATTGTGAAGAGTGCTGCATTAAATATGGAGATGCAGGTGTCTCTGTGGTATGATAACTTATCTCCCTATGGTTATAGTCCCAGGAGTGGTATAGCTCGGTTGTATGGCAGTTCTATTCTTAGTTTTTGAAGGTATCTCCATATTGATTTCCAAAGTGGTTGAACTATTTTACAGTCCTTTTTCTGCACATCTTCACAAGCATTTGTTATTACTTGTTTTGTTAATCTTGGCCATTCTTACTGGAGTTAGATGGAATTTCAGTGTTGTTTTGATTTGCATTTCTCTAACAGCTAGGGATATTAAGCATTTTTTCATGTGTTTCTTACTCTTATGACTCCTTCATTTGAGAACTGTCTGTTCATTTCCTTTGCCCACTTATGTATTGGGTTATTTAGTGTCTTTGTATTTGCTTTCTTTCTTTCTTTTTTTTTTTTTTTGCAGTACTGGGGGTTGAACCCAGGGCCTCACGCTTGCATGCTCTGAAAGTGCTGGACCACTGAGCTGCACCCCTAGACCATTTTTTTTTACTTTTTTGAGACAGAGCCTTGTCAAATTACGCAGACTGCCTCTGGTCTTGAACTTGTGATCCACCTACCTCTGCCTCCCAAGCCGCTAGGATTATAGGAGTGCAACACAGCGCCCAGCTCAGTATTTGCTTTCTTAAGTTCTTTGTATATTCTAGAAATTAGTCCTCTGTCAGATGTGTTATTTTCTATATTTCTAACTTTGCCTTCAGACCTGTTTTTCAGCTCATCCATAAAGTTGAAAATAATTTTTTTGCAATGCTTTTAATTTCAGAAAATCTTTTTTTAAAAAAATTTTTGCAGTACTTGCGGGTTGAACCCAGAGTCTCACACATACTTTGCAAGTGCTTTACCAGTGGGCTGTATCCTGAGTCCAATTTTTTTTTTTTTTTTTTTTTTTTGGGTAAGCCTCTTATTAAGTTATGTATGTTGCCTCTGGCCTTGAACTTGTGATCCTCCTGTCTTCACCTCCTGAGTTGCTGAGATTACAAACATGGGCCACCTCACCCATCTTAATTCTAGAAACCCATGAGAATTGTCATGTTGTGATATCCACTGTAACATGTGCTATTCTGTATTTCTCAGCCACCAATTTCCAGGGTAGAAACCCTGGCCAAGCAAATAGCATAATTTCCCCAGAGCAGTTCTTAGGAATTGCTGATGACAGCATCTCATGAGCAGCTGTATCTAGAAGTACAGATATACCTTGTACCTTCTTTGATCCACTGCTGCTTTTTTTTATAGTTTTTGACTCCACATGTGGAGGATTCCCTTTGGGAAGGTCTGGCTTTTGATACGTGTGATATGTTTTATATATATGATTCTTTTGTCAATCCAATATAATCTGTTATTTGAATTCCTCAAAATTTCTGTTCTATAGATGGTGCTCTTTCTTACCCTTAAATTTTATTTATTTACTTTTTTTTTTGTGGTTTTGGAGATCAAACCCAGGGCCTCTTGAATGTTAGGCAGGTGCTTTGCCACTGAGCTACATACTCAGTCCTGCTTACTTATTTTTGAAACCATACTTTCTGTCCTATTTCACTGGCATCATGAGAGAATGGGTAAGCGGATTAGAGTATTCAGATACTATTGTTTTTTTTTAGGTAGAAAGAAAAGTGAGTTTATTAAGAAAAATGGGAAAGGAGATGCTCTTAGACCACAGAGTGGGCTACTCAAAAGAGAGTTAGCAGTAATCATGCTTATGTTTTAAACATAGGAAACAAAAGTGAATCAACAACAAGAAAAAACAGAAGAGATGTTTACTTCTTTTCTTTCTATTACTCTCTGGCTAGAATTAGATAAGCAAGAAAAATATTTTTAAAATAGGGATTAGGTTAATAGATTATTTTAAAATTAGGAATGCATTACTATTTAGAATAGTACTTTAAAAGAAAATTGCTCAAACAAACATTTTTAAATTTCATTTTAAACATTTGATTCTTTTTTTTTCCCTCAGTACTTGGGGCTTCACTCAGGGCCTCATGCATACTTTACAGGTGCTCTACACTGAGCTGTGCCCCCAGTCCCTTTTTATTTATTTATTTGTTTTAATTCAGGGTCTTGCTAAGTTATATAGGCTGCTTCTAGCCTTGAACTCACAATCTTCCTGCCTCACCCTCCCAAGCTTATATTATAGACATAGGCCACCATGTTTGGCTCAGTTCTTTTCTTTTTTTATTAGTATTTTATTTATACATGTTGGTAGGGTACAGAGTAATAAGGCAGCTGATATATTCCTTGTGCAACTATCAAATCAGTATTGCTGACACTTCCATCTCCTTAAATGCTTTGTTATTTCTTAGATAATACATACTTCTGTCTTTCTAGAAATAATACCTTAGAATTTATTATCAGAAATATGTTTTTTGTTTTCCTTTAATTTAAACTCTTTTGATGGGTTATTTTTTTTTTTTTCCCAATAGTGTACTTTTCCCAACACTGGTGCTCGTATCATGATGTTCATTGGTGGTCCTGCTACTCAGGGCCCTGGAATGGTGGTTGGCGATGAATTGAAGACACCAATAAGATCCTGGCATGACATTGAAAAAGACAATGCCAAATATGTTAAAAAGGGAACAAAGGTAATTTTGTTTTTTAGGTCTTACTTTATTAGAAAACAGGACTACCTTTGATAGGAGAGGAAGAATACAAATATTTTTCAATAGAAATCTGATATGGAGTCTGATACTATGACTGCTATTCAAAATTGGATAAATATTTTCTGTTTCTCTTGATAAGTTGCTACCATTTTTTCTGGTTTGAAATATTTAAGAACTTATCAGTAGGTCCCGATAAGTATCTTTCCCTCTTTTTTTGAGACAAAGTCTTAATGTGTAGTCCAGGTTGACCTCAAAATCTTGATCCTGCTGCTTCAGCCTCTCAAGTGCTGGGATTAGAGGCCTGTGCCACCATGCCCAGTTCTAGTGGGTATCTCTTTTTCTCTTTCTTTCTTTCTTTTTTTTGTGGTGCTGGGAATTGAACCCAGGGCCTCAGGCATGCTAGGCAAGTACTCTACTGCTGAGCTCCATCTCTAGCCTCTACTTAGGTATCTCTTTAAAGATTGCTCCTGAGAGGAACCCTCTGTGCCTTTTAAAATATTTACATTATAAAATATTGTCCTCATGAGGAAAAATTTCATATGCTTTCCAATATTTGATTTCCAAGACGCAGTCCCTGATGTTTCCTGTAGATGTATTATTCATAGTTTGAGTAGTCCATTATCTTGTGAGGTATTTTCTGCTTGACTAACTTCACATTTTTTGGGTTTTGCAAGTATATTTCACTAATGGTGATTCTTTGCTCTTTTATTTTTTATTTTTATTTATTTATTTATTTATTTATTTATTTATTTATTTATTTATTTATTTTGTGGTACTGGGGGTTGATCCTGGGGCCTCATGCCTGCATGCTTTGCAAGTGCTGGACCACTGAGCTGCACCCCCAGCCCTTTTATTTTTTTTCCTTACTTCCTGAGACAGGGTCTCACTAAGTTACATAGACTTCCTCTAGTCTCGAACTTGCGATCTTCCTGTCTCCGCCTCCCAAGCCGCTGGGATTACAGACGTGCGCCACCACACCCAGCTTTTGCTCTTTTATATTGATGTTGGTTGTTATTGTCTTTGTTAATTTTTTTGTTTAGTGTTTTAGTTTAATTGTGCTATATTTCATATTTTTTGGTAGTCATATTTTTAAAAGTAATTAATGGCATAATATTTGTCACTGTTAGTGAATGCTTTTCCTTTTTTTTGGTAATACTTGGGAGTTAAAACCAGGGCCTCACGCATACTTTCCAAGTGCTCTACCACTGAGCTGAACTCCCAGCCCATTTTTTATTTTTTATCTGAGACAAAGTCTTGCTAAGTTATGCAGGCTACTTCTGGCCTTGAACCTGAGATCCTCCTACCTCCGCCTCCTGAGGTGCTAGGATTATAGTGTGAGCCACTGTGGCTGACTGAATATTTTTTTTTTGCCAACTAATTTCCTTTGTGAGCTTGGAATTTTTCTTGGTTTTGAGCGACAAAGTGTTTGGATTTGCTTATTTTATTCCTGCTGGTATTGTCCCTGTTTTCAGATGTTTTTGTTATTTGAATTTGGATTTAGCTAGGAAAAAGTAGTCTGGGTTGTTTTTGCTATGTTTATACATGAAGAGCAAGGGTGTTCAATATTGGCTTTCTTTAAATTTTGCTTTACTTAGGGGTTTATCTAGAAATAATGGATTTTAAATAAAAGAATGTGAAAATGGCAGGCTTTTAGAAGTTATTGTATCATTTATATGTGACATAGAAAGTTAAGTAACAAATCTTATTAAAATTATGAATTATTCTCAGTCTTAAATCATTTTGATCTATTAATAGGACTAAGATTTATAGGTTTATTAGGTTTATATATTACTTTGATTTAATTAAAAATCTTTTGTAGCATTTTGAAGCATTGGCTAATCGAGCTGCTACAACTGGCCATGTTATTGATATCTATGCATGTGCATTAGATCAGACAGGTCTCCTGGAGATGAAATGCTGTCCCAACCTTACTGGGTATGTATTTAAATTTTTAGATTTTGCAATTATAAACTAATATTGACAGCTTACAAATATGAACCTATAATGACAGCTTAGGAAAATAAGATACTCTTTGTCTTTTACCACTCTAGGGTAATATTTGTTAACAATTTCCATGTGTTTTCTATAATATTCACTTTAAGTTTCTTTCTAAAATACAGAGTTATAAAGGTACAAGTTCTTTTTTAAAAAGCTCATTTGATATCCTGAAATCATTATATTATTTTATTTTAGCAGTAGTTTTGAGATATACTTCACATTTACTAAAATTTACCAATTTAAAATATATATGATGATTTTTGTATATTCATAAGTTGTGAAACCATCACGATAATTTAATTTTAGAACATTTAAATTACCCTGAGAAAAACTGCCCATTAGCAATGACTCTTTCCTCTTACCCCCACCATCTCAGTCCTAAGCAACTACTAATTGCCTACTCTGGATATGTCACATAAATGGAATAAAACAGTATGTGGTCTTTTGTCATTGGCTTCTCTCTCTTAGCATAATGTTTTCAAAGTTCAACCATATTTAGAATGTACCACTATTTCATTTCTTTTTATTGCTGAATACAAAGTGGAGAAAGGTTCCAACTTCATTTAATAATATTCCTTTGTATGGTTACACTGCATTTCATCAATCCCTTAATCGATGAACATTTTATTGCCATTTTTTGGCTATTAGGAATAATACTGCTGTGAACATTTTATGCAAGTTTCTGGGTGGGCATCATGTTTCTGTTTCTCTTAGATATATATGCAGGAGTGGAGTTGCTGTGTCCTGTGGTAATCTGTGCTTAACATTTTAAAGAACTATCAAACTGTTTTAGAGCAACTGCATCAGTTTACATTCCCACTACCAAAGTATGAAGATTCCATTTTATCCACATCCTTACCAACACTTGTTTTGTCTATCTTTTTTCTTTTATTTAACTGAGGGGGACTGAGCCTAGGGCCTCACTCATGCTAGGTAAGTGTTCTGCCACTAAACAACATCCCCAGCCCCTTTTTTATTTTTATTTTTTTGAGACAGGATCTTGCTAAGTTGTGCAGGCTGCCTCTGGCCTCAAACTTGTGATCCTCTTGCCTCCACCTCCTGGTGGGATTATAGGCATGCAGTACTGCACCTGGCTTGTCTGTCTTTTCCATGAAAGCTATCCTCATGGATGTGAAGTGATACTTCATTGTGTTTTTCTTTTTATTTCTTTTTTTTTTTTCCCCAGTACTTAGGGGTTGAACCCAGGGCCATGCACATACTTTGTAAGTACTTGACCATTGGGCTATACCCCATTGCCCACTTTTTTATTTTTTATCTTGAGACAGGGTCTTACTAAGTTATGCAGGCTGCCTCTGGCCTTGAACCTGAGATTCTCCGGTCTCCACCTCCTGAGTTGCTGGGGTTATAGGCGTGAGCCACCACATCTGGCTTCATTGTGGTTTTGATTTCATTTTTCTGAAGACTAATAATGCTGAGCATTTTTTTAAGTGTACGTACTGGCCATTTATATTTCTTATTTGGACCTCTTGCCCATTTTAAATTTGGGCTCATTTTCTTGCTGAGTTAGAAGAGTTCTTTATTTATTTATTTATTTTTTATTTTTGAGACAAAGGTCTCAATTTGTAGCCTGAGCTGTCTTAGAACTCGCTATTTAGACCATGCTGGCCTTGAACTTGGATAGAGTCTCCTGTGTCAGCCTCCTAAGTGTTGAGATTACAGGCACGTGCCACCACATCCAGCTCTAGAATAGTTCTTTATGTATTCTGGATACCAGACCTTTATCATATAAATGATTTATGAATATTTTCTCCTATGAATTTTTTTCCTCACTGTCTTGATTTTTTCCTCACTGTATTGTTTATAGCACAAAGGTTTTTAATTTTTATAAAGTCTAGTCCTCTTTTTCTTTTGTTTTCTGTACTTTTGATGCCTTATTTAAGAAACCATTGCCTAGACCAAGATCACAAAGATTTGCTTTCTTCTATAAGTTTTCTAGCTTTAGCCCTTACATTTAGATCTGTGGTCCCTTTTGCATTAATATTCATATACTGAATGAGAAAGAGATTCAACTTCATTCTTTTGAATTTGGATATCCATTTGTCTCAGCATCATTTGTTGAAAAGACTATTCTTTTCTCATCATCTTGGCACCATTATTGAAAATCAGTTGACCACAAATTTAAGGTTTTCTCTGGACTCTTTTATTCTATTGATTTATACATCTATCTTTATGTTTTGATCATTGTAGCTTTGTAGTAAACTTTGGAATCAGGAAGTATGAGTCCTCCAACTTTGTTTTTCTTTTTAAAAATTTTTTGTTTGTTGAGACAGGATATTTATTGATTGATTAATTGATTGGTACTGGGGGGTTGAACCCAGGGCCTTTGTGTATAGTTTGCAAGTGCTGTACCACTAAGCTATACCCCTATCCCCTTTAAAATTTTTTTGTTGTTGAGATACGATCTCGCTAAGTTACACAGACTGCCTCTACTAGGATTATAAGCATGTGCCATGGAGCCCAGCTCAAAGTTCTTTTGTTTTCTTTTGTCTTGTCTCTTTTCTTTTCTTTTCTTTCTTTTTCCTTGTTGGTGCTGGGGATTGAATCTAGTGTTTTACAAGTGCTAGGCAAGCACTCTCTCACTGGGTTATACTCCCAGCCCTGAGATAGGATCTTGCAATGAAGCCCAGGTTTGCTTGGATCTTGCTTGTAGCCCAGGCTGACTTTGAATTCAAGTACCTCCTGCTTCTGCCTCCTGAGTGCTAGGATTAATTACAGTTGTGTGCCACCATGTCTAGTGTGTTTTATAGTTTTGTATGAACTGACTTTGTACTTCTGTTAAGTTTATTTCTAATTATCTTATTCATTTTGATGCTATTACAAATGGAATTACTTTTTAACTTTTATTTTCCTATTGTTTATTACTAATGTTAAAAACACAATTGATTTCTATATATTGATCTTGTACCTGATAGCTTGCTGAACTTGTTTATTAGTTTTAATACTATTTTTTAGATTTCTTAGGTTTTCTATATTCATGTCGTTTGCATGGTTATGTCCTTTACTAATAAGGATTATTTTACTCCTTCCCATCTAGATACCTTTTTTTTTTCTTTTTCTTGCCTAATTATCCTGGCTAGAATGTACAATACAACGCTGAATAAAAATAGTAAGTGGACATCCTTGAATTCCTTTTTTTTTTTTTTTTTTGAGGTACTGGGGGTTGAACCTAGGGCTTTGCGCCTGCATGCTGTGCAAGTGCTGGACCACTGAGCTGCCCCAGTCCATTTTTTTTGACTTTTTTTGAGACAGGGTCTCCCCAAATTACACAGGCTGCTTCTGGTCTCAAACTTGTGATCCTCCTGCGTCCCCCTCCCCAGCTGCTGGGATTACAGGCGTGTGCCACTGCACCTGGCTCCATCCTTGTCTTCTTGACCTTAGGAGAAAATCATGTAGTCTTTCACTATTTAGTATGAAATTAGCTGTGGGTTTCTGTAGGTAGATGTTCTTATCCTACCAAAGTTCCTTTCTATTCCTAGTTCCTTGGTTTGTTTTTCATGAAAGAGTGTTAGAATTTGTTACATGTTAAAAATCTATTTAGATGGTTATGTGGTATTTTTGTCTTTTATTAATATGGTCTATTACAATGATTTTTCTGTTTTTTTTTCTTCTTTTTTTCTCCTTTTTTCAGTGATAAATATTGAACCCAAGTCCTCGCATATGCTAGCCAAGCATTTAACCACTGAGCTACATCTCCCCTGATGTTTGCATATTAAACCTACCTTTCATTTCTGGGATGAATTTTACTTGGTCATTGGTGTACAATCCTTTTTATATACAACCAGATTCAGTTTGCTAATATTTTCCTGAGGGTTCTTGTATTTGTCTTCGTAGAGATAATTGAACAATAGATTTCTTTTGATGTCTCTGTCTGGTGCTGGCTTTAAACCAACTGAGCTGGGAAGTGTTCTCTTTTCTCTTGTAGTTGTCATTAGGTACTGTAGAGTCAAGTCCAACTCACAGTCGTTATTTTTGAGATAATTTAACTAGACTTTAAGAAATTGATTAGATATGTCAACTCATTTCTTAGGTTTATTTAATATTTATAAGCACCAACTGTGTAGCAAACTGTATTATTTTTACTATTATTATTCTGAAGATTGAACCCAGGGCCTTGCACATGCTTGGCAAATGCTCTACCAGTGAATTATACTCCTATCCCTAGCAAACTGTTCAAGGGATTAGAAATATAGCAATAAACCAAACAAAAATGTGTCTCATGAAACTCATCTTCTGGTACAAGGCTCTTTCCAGAGAAATGGTGTGAATATGACTCAGAAACTGAAGTTTTGTTTTTTAAAATTTTGATTGATTTACTTTAATTAGCCACTGTTGAACAGTACAGTTCTAATGAGAGGAGATAATATAAGTAAAGTTCACAGGATGTCAGATGATGATAGTGTTAGGAAGAAAAATATGTCAAGAAGAGAGAGTTGGAATTTGCATTTCTAAATAGCAGGGAAGGCCTCGCAGAGCTGACATTTTAGCAAAGATTTGTGAGAAAGTGAGCTAGGCGCCTATGTGAAGGAAGTGTGTTTCAGCAGAGGGAATACAAAGTGCAATTAAGAACAAACCTGAGATGTTTGAGAAATAACGAGAAGGCTGTGGTAGCTTGAATGGAGTGAGGGAGGAGGGCTGATTTTAAGGATCTTTTGACTATCTTAAGGGCTTTGGATTTTACTTGAATGAAATGGAAAGTCACAGTTTTTAGTAGAGAACTGATATGATCTGACTTAGTGTTTCAAAAGGATCATTGGCATACATCAGTTATCTTTAATAGAGTATAGGAATGCAACAGTACCAAGTGGTGACAGCACAGATGATAGGACGTGATTGGACTTTGAATATATTTAGAAAATAGAGGATTTGCTGATAGATTGGACCTGGAGTGTGAGAAAAGCAAAGGAATAAATTGTAAGGATTGAATTACCCTTTTTTGAAATGGATAAGACTCAGGGAGGAAGAGTATTTGGGGAGAAGATGAAGAGTTCAGTTTTGCATGTGTTCGATTTGATATACTAGTGAAACTTCTGTGAAGAAATATCTAGTAGTTGAATATTGCATCTAGAATGTAGGAAATAGATTTGGGCTGGGGATATAAATGTAGTTGTCAAAAATATTGATTTTTTTGTTTTGTTTTGTTTTTGTTTTTTTGAGACAAGATCTTGTCTTACTGTGTAGCCCAAGTTGGCCTGGAACTTGCTATGTAGACCAGGCTGGCCTTGAACTTGGGTCAGTCCTCCTGTCTCATCCTCCTCTGTGCTGGGATTACAGGTGTGCTCCACCATGCCTGACTTTCTTTTTATTTGTTTGTTTTTAGCAATTAAAAAATAGACAAGATTATTAAGGAAGTGGTTGCAGAGAGGAAGTAAATAGGCTCAAGGGTGAGCTTGGACTTCTCATATCCTTGGGGAAATGAAGAGGAATAATAAAGGACACTAGGTAGTTAGGGAAATATGGAAACAACTGGCAGCTCAGTGAAGAAAATTCTTCAAGGTAGAGGGTATGGTTAATCATCTCATATTACAGAGAGATACAAAATAATGCAAAATGAAGATTAAGAAATTTTAACACTGCAATGGTTATTGGTGACCTTACTAAGAGCAGTGAAAGTTGACCTAGAATGAATTAGAAAAAGAACAGGAGAAGGGAATTGGAAGCAGCGGTACAGATAGGCACTTCTTGGACTTTAACATGTATGAACCAATTAGGTATCTTAATAAAATACAGATTCTGATTTAGTGTGGATAGGACTACTTGACATTCTGTTTTTTAAACACAATCCCTATTGCTAATGTTGTTGGACCAAGGACCACACTTTGAGAGGTAAGGGTATAGATAACTTTTTTTTATAGAGCTTTATTGTAAAGGAGAGTAGAGAAGTGGGATCATTAATTGAGGATACATTGTCAAGTATAGTGTAACATAGATCATCATAGATAATGTGTGTATGAAAGTAAAAAGTTTCAAAGAATCCACAAGCTATTAGAATTAATAGAAGAATAGAAGAATAAAAGTTGGCAAAGCTTCTAGATCAAGGTCTGTCTACAAAGTACAACTGTACTTTTACATTCCAGTAACAAATGGAAAACGATTTAGCAAGATACAATCTGTAGTAACATCCAAGATAACATAAATTACAAATTTTATCAGTATTCAAAGTAAAATTACTATTAATTATCCCATATTAATTTTGTTCTTTTGCATATTTTAATTTTTGATTGTATCTTCTTGTATAAAAATAGCTAAGATATTTTAGCCTGCAGCCATACCACTGTGGTGTCTGATCCTGTCAGATCTGGGAAGCTAGGTAGGGTGTAGGGTCACTGAATTGGTCACTGACTTGATGGTACCTAACAAGAAGAAGAAGATATTTTAAAATATGAGCATATGTAAATATTTGTGATATGTGTGTGTTCGTATCCTTCCTATAAATGACAGAATAGTCTATTTACCTTCCCCTACCTTTAAAAATTTTTTTTCTTTTGTTTTCTTAAGAGTCTTGCTAGGTAGTTCAGCTAGGTAGCCCTCACTATGTAGCCTACATTGGCCTTGAATTCATGATCCTCTTGGCTCAGCCTCCCTTGTGCTGGAATTACAGACAAATATCTGGGCCGCTTTCATTTTTTACATTTGTCTATTGTTGTTAGTACCGTAGCAGTTTATTACTCCATTGTATGGATGTACCATATTTTATTCAAATATTCTCTAACAGACAGTCCATTTTGGTTTCAGTCTTTTGTTATAAATAGTGCTTCAATGAATAATAACCTTACGCATTTATTTTGCTTTATGTTTTTGTTTGGCCAGAGTGGGATAGTGTGTTTGTGGATTAATATCAGGAATCTGCAGGATAGATTTCTGATAGTGAGGTGACTGGAATAAAGAGAAAATATCTACATAATTTTGTTAGATGTCAGTTTTTTGTGCATTGGAGGTGCACAGTTATGTATTCCCACCAGCAACATGAGAGTACCTATTTTTTAACAGCTTTAGCAAGAGTATATGTTGCCAAACTAAATTTTCCAATCTATTATAAAATAAACAGCATTTCTGGATAGTTTTTATTTGCAAGGTAATGTTTTAAAAAACCTTTGAATGTTTTTCCTTTTTTAAATTAAAAAAAGCAGGTACATACTTACTGAAAAAAATTTAAACAACACTTAAGTGCATGAAGTGAAAATACTCTCCTATGTCTCTAATTTGCCTGCAGCTATAGCACTGTGCTTTCACAACCATATGATGCCACTGAAAATACCATGGCATGAGTCAGATGCACCTTCGTCTTCAATGTGACATCTTTGCTTTTCAATACTCTAAAGAGATCTTTTGCCACAGCTTTTCCTAGAGCAATGCGTCTTTGGATTTCTTGACTGCTGCTTCCACAGGTGTTGATTATAGAGCCAAGCAAAGTAAAATCTTGG
>VMDO01027815.1:0-24734 GCA_007922755.1 Pedetes capensis | reverse complement strand
ATGGTTGGTCATCTACCAATTCTTTCTTGTATAATGACTCTGTGTATTCTTCCCATCTTCTTTTGATGTTTCCTGCATCATTTAATATTTTCCCTGTAGAATCTTTCACTACTGCCTCTCGAGGCTTGAATTTTTTCTTCACTTCCTTAAGCTTGAGAAACACAGAGCGTGTTCTTCCCTTTTGGTTTTCTGCCTCCAGCTCCTTGCACATGTCATTATAATATTTGTTTTTGTCTTCTCGAGCTGCCTTCTGAAATCTTCTGTTTTTATATAAACACATTTCCATTTCTTCTGGAAATATAACAAAGAGTGGAACTGGTGGATCACATGTTAATTTTATATTTAACATTTTAGGAATAATGGGAGAGTTTTCCAAAGTGACTATACCATTTTACAATCCTACCAGCCATGTATGAGAATTCCAATTTTTTCACAACCTCACTAACATTTGCTATTATATGTATTTTCTATTATAACTACTTTAATGAGTATAAAGCTATCACTTATTATGATTTTCATCTGGGCTTCCTTAATGAATCATAATATTACACATCATTTCCTATGCTTATTGGCCATTTACATATTTCCTTGGAGTTGTTCATTTTTAATTGGGCTGTCTTTTTATTACTGAATGGTAGGAACTCACATATTGTGGATACAAGGTTTTTACCATATACATGATTTTCAAATAGTTTCTACCATTTTAATATACTACAAGTAATACATCAAAAAACAAAGTTTTCTTTGGGTTGTCTTTGTTTTCTTGATATATTATTTGTACTACATTATTATTATTTTTTATGAAGCCCAGTTGACCTTTTTTTCTTTCGTTGCTTGTGCTTTTGGTATTATATCTAAGAAAACATTGTCTGACCCAAACTCATAAAGACTTACTGCTGTTTTCTTCTCAGAGTTTTCTAGTTTTAGCACTTCATTCAGCTTTGTGATCCACTTTGAGTGGATTATCATGTAAGATTGAAAGCCAGGCTCCAACTTTACTTTTTTGCATGTGGCTATCCAGTTGTCCAGTATCACTTGTTGAAAAGATTATTTTTTCCACCATTTAATGTCATGACACATTTGTCAAATGATTAATATTTTTAAAAGATTGCCATGGGACAGAGTCACTTTATACTTGTGACCTGTGCAGTTGCTCTGAGCCCAATGGCTAGAGGGCCCCATACTTGAGTTAATGTTGTGTAGTGGCTGGATTGAAATTCAAAGTAATCTCTTACAAATTTTCATATTTTCATTTGGCACTATGTCTGAAAATTATGTAGCTGATCTATTGTGGGAAAACTAAAGGGGGCCAAAATAGAAGTTTAAAGACCTGTTAACAAAACTGTTATAGAATCTACATGAGTGTATTAATCCTTTTTCTATTACTATAATGAAATACCAGAGGCAAGAAAACTTTGTATATAAAAAATGTTGATTTAACTTACAGTTCTGTAGATTCAAGGGCATGGCACCACTATTATCTCCGATCTGATGAGGAACTCATGGTGATGCCTTCACACTAGTGGGAATCCATGTGGGATGAAGAGATATCACCTTGAGAAAGGAAACCAGAGGAGAATTTAGATGTCCACTGTAATAATCACTCTCTCTCTCTCTCATGAGAACTAGATCAAAACTCCATTAGAATCACTTTAATCCCTTCTATGGGCAGCAATCCCAGTTACCTAAGGACTTCCAGCTAGGCTGCTGTTCTTACAGATCCATACCAACTCCCATCATCAGCACACTAAGGGCCATGCCTACAACACATGAATCCTAGGAGTACACACGCAACCAAGTCCAAATCACAGCAATGAGAAAATGATTTTTATACTTATTTAAAAGCTTAATTTTGTCCCATGCATGAAAAATATTTTCTCCATTTTTCTGTCTACACTTTGATTTTGCTTCTGGCTGTTCTGTACAATGTTTATAATTTTTACCTCAATTTATTTTTTAGTTCTTCTACAAAATTTGTTGAAAAGCATATTTTAAAGGGAGGGGATGGGGAAGAGGGTGATGAGAGAGTAAGGTGGAAGTTAACATTAGCAATGTACAATGAAATGCATATATGGAAATTCATAATAAGATCTATTAAGTTGTATGTTAAAAATTACTGATAAAAAACTTAAAAACATATTTTAACCACTGCTTTGAAACAAAACCTTATGATTTGCCAGATTTTCACATTTCTTATAATTCTATTATTTTTCCACTGATCATTCTTTCATGTATCACACACACCTATTTCTGTAATTATCTTAATATTATTAATTGCTTGTTTTATTCTTTTTCTGCCTTTTCTACTTTTTTCTTAGCATTTCTCATGTTCAAATATTTCTACATGAACTTTAAAATTTTTCCATCAAGTCAAAAACAAAAACAATTTAATAACAAAAATTATTTTATTAGAGATTGAATTGAGGTTACAGATTAATTTAAGAATTATTGCTATGTTTATAATGTTGAGTTTTTCTAACTAAGAAAAACTAGTATCTAAAATTTTACAATTTGGATGTTGTATATTTCCTGTTAGGTTTATTAATAAGAATGACAGATTGCATTTTCAAAGATGGCTACACAAATATCTCTATATATCTTGCTGTTTTGTAATGTGACTTTATTAAGCTGTCTGAATTGAGAAGTGGAGTCCATTTCTCCACTTCTCAATGCTGGATAAGCTCTGTGACTGTCATCAACATTTAGCAAAATGATAACTGTGTTGGTTGTGGACATAGACCTTATGTGGCTTATGGGCTTTTATCTTTGCCATTTGGAAGTCTCATTCATAGAACATTTCCTGTTAGAGCTCAATCACCATACATTGAGGAGCCTTTGAAATGCACAGGTGGCCATAGCTAAACTCACAGCCAATAACCAGCTTCAACTGCCAACCAGGTGAGACACCCATCTTGAATGATCAGCCCAGATGAGCTTTTGGAGGATTGCACTCCCAGGCAACAATTAATGTCACTTGAGTGAGAAACTTCTAGCAAGAATCATTCAGCTGAGCCCAGCCAAACACAGATCACAAAAGTAAGACATCCATTGTTTCAAGCCATTTAGTTTGAGGGTTTCATTTTGTATCCATGCATAACTGGAACACTATTTCTGTTTTCATCACTAGTACAAATAAAACATTTTCTCTTTCCATTTTACTTCCTTTTTCGTTTGTATACTGGGAACCTATTTTTTCTATTATTTATTTATATAATAGTTATTTAACACATTAAATTTTTAAGTAATCATTGTGTTGATTTGTCATTTTCAATTAATTGATAGATTTCTCACACATAAAATTTTATCATCTGCAATTTATTTTCATTCTTTACATATTTATACCTCTTATTTTCATGTCTAATTTTATTGGTCAATGTATTCAGAACATGACTAATATACAGTGGCAATATTGAGTTCCTGTTTTGTTCCTAATTGTAATGGAAACTTCTATTCTACTATTGTATTTGGCTTTAAAATTACTGTAAAAAAATTCCATCTTATTTTACTTACAGTTTTTAAGTGGCTCTTAAAAATAAAGACTAGCTATTAAGGCATATCAAATTCATAGAGCATCTTGCTCAGTCATTTTTAAACAGTTTTCATATTTTTATAACATATAATGGAATTTGTTTTACCATGAAATCTGAGTGCCTTTTTCTTGTAGTAGATGTTTCTAATTTACATTTGTTGCTAAAAACAAATATTTAGTTTTAGTTATTTGTTTTTTTCCCAATTTATAAGCTTCCTTTTTCCCCTTCTGTCATTTGGTACATAATACTATCTCTTATGAGTGTAATTATTTCCCATCAAATTACATGGAAAATATATAGCTCTGGCCAGGAACCATGATGCACATCTATAGTCCCAGAAATTTAGAAGATGGTGAATTTGAGGCAAGAGGCAGACTGTGCAATTTAGCAAGACTCCATCTCAAAATTAAAAATAAAAAAGGGTCTGGAGTGTAACTTAGTGGTACAAAGTTTGCTTAGCACAGATGAGGCCCTGGGCTCAATCTCTCAGTGCTGGAAAAAAAAAAGAAAGAAAGAAAGAAAGAGAGAGAGAGAGGGAGAGAGAGAGACAGAGAGACAGAGAGAAAGAGAAAGAAAGGGAAGGAAAGGAAAGAAAAGGAAAGGAAAAGAAAGGAAAGGAAAGGAAAAGGAAAAAATTCTACTTCTTAATTTTCAAATATCTGCATCCATAGCACCGTAGCATCTGATTCCACCTGATCTCAGAAACTAAGCAGGGTCTACTTGTTTCATCCTTGGATGGGAAACCACCTATAATACCAGATACTGCAGGCCGGGGAGAAGGACCTGGTAATCCATTCCAAAAAAAAAAAAATCTGCCATTGAAAACCCTATAAATAGCAGAGAATCACTGACAATAAGGTCAGGCATGGCACAGGATCAAATAGTGTTTCTTTCTCTAGTATGTAAGGTCTCTATGAGTCAGACCCAACTTAAGGGGACCTAACAACAACAATTTTGAAATGGATACTACTGTCCCTTTGAATCATATGAATACACCTTATTATCAATCTAAAAGTTTTCTTTAAACATAAAACTAAGATAAGAAAATACAATTTTATATTTTCTTTGTATTTTCTCATCTTCCCTCCATGCCCCAATGTTATATTAACATTTTATATTTTGTCTACATTTATATCATTTATATTTCTTATGGCTCACAATTTATTTTCAGAATTACTTAGTCTTATATCAAGTTTTAGTATTCTTTCCTCTTACTGCATCATTCCTGACAATGATTTTTATTTGTTCTTTGGTTGACTAAATTTTTTAGTCAAATCTTTTTATTTTCCAAGGACTCATGGTTACTATAAACCTAAGATTTTGCAGGCTAGAGAGTATGTTTGATCTTAGCTGGACGAAGGCAAGAGCAATTAGCAAAATGGATAATTAGGTATTCTATATTTCTTATAGCTGATAAACTATTGTGTTTACATAGAAAAATAATCAAGGGACAGATTTGAGTAAAAAGCTAAGTTTTGAACAAAACAGCATGTAATTGAAAAGTCCAAATGAAATATAGGTTGACAAATCAGGGAAAAGATCAGAGCTAAAGGTACAAGTATTAGAATTGTAGTATAAAGAGAATAATTTAATTTACTAGAAAAGATAAGACTTTAAAATTAAAGAGAATTGAAAGTTTTCTGTATAATGTGATGATTAAAGGGAAGTGGAAGAAAGATCATTCAAAAAAGAAAGAGATTAGAAAATATTGTCAGAGCTAGGAAGGAATTCAGGAAATACTAGTGCTGTAGAAGAAATTGTTGTTGTTTTTGTTAAACATTGTCATGTCAGATTCTATTCATAGTGATGCTACGTATAACAGAAGGAAACACTACCCAACACTATGACATGCACACGATCTTTCTTTCTTTGAGTCCATTGTTGCAGACACTGTTTTTCTTCTCATTTTGAGTTGTGCAACATCAGCAAATGGAGGTCCCATGGACTCTACTCCATTCTCATCATTAGGTAGACTCTATTTTGAGGAAGCTACTATTCCCCAGCCATTTCTTGAATGCCTTCCAGCCTGGGGGTACTCATTTTCCAACATTATATTTGACAGTGCTTCTGTGCTATCCATAGGGTTTTCAATGGCCCATTGTTTTGGGAGTGGGCTGCCAGGTCCTTCTCCCTAGTCTTACTCTAGAAAATCATCTGAAACCAGTCTACTTGCTGATATCTGAAATACCAGTGGCATATCTTTCAGCATCACAAAAAGACACAAACCCCCACAGCATAAGCTGACAGACACGTGGGGGCCATTGAAGAAAAGCAGAGTAAAATGTTCCCATAAACAAGGTATAGTAACCCAGGGCAAATACTATTTATGCATAGGATGTTAGTATTAACCTTTTATAGACTCCATAGGATGTCTAATATTAAATGGTAGAATTTTTAATCAGAAGCTAAATCCTTATTGATTACTAGTCAATAGAAAACTTCACTAGGACAATTTTAGACTGCTGTGGGCAAATATCATGGATTATAACAGGAATTGTAATGGGAATTAATATCTAGCAACCGTAGGTAAAAAGAAGAGAAAGAATTAAAATGTGTCAACATTTAGGAAATTAATATTAGTTACCTTCATTAATGTAAATTATCTATCATTTATGGGTAATTGTCTACAGCCATAACACCCTGGCATCTGATCTCTTCAGATCTCTGAAGTTAAGTGGAGTTGGGCCTGGTTAGTACTGGGATGAGAGATCTTCTGGGAATAGCAGGTGCTGTAGGCTAGAGAGAAGGACCCACAGCCACTTCCAAAATAGTAAAGAGCAGAGAAGCACTGACAATAGTGCCCGGCATGGCACAGTGTCAGGTAGTGTTTCATTCTGTTGAACATAAGGCAGCTAAATTCCATGGCACCTAACAACAACAACAAATGGATAATTAGCAAGTATAGAATATCTACTAGGCATATTGTCAGTATAGGTCAGTTTATATAGTAGTAACATTTTTAGTAGTTTAGGAGTAGTCATTTTTTGTAGTAAGGTTTGTTTGCTTGTTTGCTTCCTTTTTCAGTACTTGGAGGTTAAACCTAGGTCCTTACACCTTGCACATACTTTGCAAATTCTCTACCACTGGGCTGCATAATTTTTATCTTGAGACAAGGTCTCAATAAGTTACACAAGGTATCTCTAGCCTCGAACATGCAATCCTCCTACCTCCATCTCCCAAGCACTAGGATTAGAGGTGTGTACCCTTCCCCTGTCCTGTAGTATGTTTTTAGTAAAAACTAAACCCTTTCCATGAGGCTTCGGTCTTCACTGGCTTGTGGATTACTCTGTATAGGTTTTAAACAAATACAAAGGCAACTACCTCTCAAGAGAGTTCTTATTGCACAAGAAAGTAAGTCAGTGACTCATCAAGCCCACTGATAATGTTATGTACATTCTAGTGTAAACATTTGATATCGAGCATTAGATGTTAAAGCAATGAAGCATAAATTTTTTTAGGAATTTTTAGTGTGAAGAAAGAAGAGTGTGAACTCTTTAGTCTTTTTAGTGTTACCTATCCCAATCTTCCCTACCCCTAGGAACTTGCTTCACTACTCAGAGATCACGTACAAGGATGGCAAACATTTTGTTGAGAAAGGAAGTTTTTGGCAAAGAATCGAAACAAAAGCAATTAGATCTTTATATACCAAGTGAATCCCATCTACCTGAATGCTTTCACTTAATCTGATTGAAATATTTATCTTTCTACTTTCAGCCAAAAACATCTATGAATATTGTAGTTGAAACTTTGAAATGTCCTTAAAGGCATTTAGGCTTATATCGAAACTAGTGCTGACATTGTGCAATTTAAACCAGGTTTTATTTGGTTGGTTCCTTCATTAACTTAAAAAAGATTAAAACAAAACAACTTTATTCTTATAGATGATGACTTGATCACCTTGCTTTTGGTCCTGACATTTTTTTTCTCCCTTTATTGGTAAATGATGATGGGGTACAGAGTAATACAGCATTGGCTTTTTCTATTGTGCAACTATGACCTCACTTCTGGTTACACTTTTATCAACTCAAAAAGTTTATGGAACCTTTTGACTAATATGCAGTAAAACCCAAATGCATATTTGGGTTATATTCCCCTATTTTATCCATGTACTCACGAAGTTGCATCATTTACATTGAGATCATCCTCTCTCCCTTTATCCCTCTACATTGATTCTCCTCCCCATCCCACCTTCCACAATCTTCACTTCCTTTTGCTAGTTCCCTCTTTCCTTCTTTCTACTCTTTATATTCTCCCTTCTTCACTAAGTATTTTTATATATTAACTTATGTATGTGCATTTTTATACATCAACTTATGTATAGGATTTTTCCTTCCTTTAAATAAGATTCACCTCCACATATGATTGAGAACATATGGTATTTCTCTGAGCTTGTGTTCCTTCCCTTAAGATGATGCTCTCCAGTTCCATCCATTTTGCTGCAAATGACATTATTTAATTTTTTATTTGCTGATTGCTCCTCATATTCTAAAGAGAAAGTATACTTCTCACCCCAGTCAGAATGGGTAGCATCAACAAAAGAAACAATAAATGCTGACAAGAATCCAGGGAGAATGGAACCCTTATACACTACTGGTGGGAATGTGAGTTGGTGTAACCACTATGGAAATCAGTATGGACGTTCCTCAAGGAACTAAAAGTAGAACTACCGTATGACTTAGTTATACCACTCCTAAGTATACATCCAAAGAAATCTAAGTCAACATATCATAGAGATACCTGCTCATCCATGTTTATTGAGGCATTATTCACACTAGCCAAGATATGGAATCAACTTAGATGAGTGGACAAAGAAAATGTAATATATATACACAATGGAGTTCTACTCAGCCATTAAGAAGAATGGTATTATGTCATTTGCAAGAAACTACATGGAGCTAGAGTCCATAATTTTAAGTGAAATAAGCCAGAACCAGAATAACAAGTACTATATATATATATATATATATATATATATATATATATATAGAGAGAGAGAGAGAGAGAGAGAGAGAGAGAGAGAGACATATATGTGTCATATATATGTGTGTGTGTATATATAATATATATTATATGTATATAACGTATAAGCAGAAGAGAGACCATTTGTGGAGAGGAAGGGGATGAGCAGGAGGAGAAAGAGAACACGAGAGGGTATTAGAGAGTGAACATGAGCAATGTACAATGATACACATGTATGGAAATGCCACAGGTAAACCCACTAAGTTGTGAACTAACTTAAAAATTACAACTGATGCAATGTTTTATAAAACAATAAAATAGTAACAACAGAATTTTCTTAAATTTGAAATTTGAAATTTGAAATTTTCTTAAATTCGAAATTTTCAATTTGAAATTGAAATTGAAATTTTCAAAATTCAAAAAGAAATTTGAAATTTTCTTAAATTTGAAAACAGAGTTTTCTTAAATTTGATCAAAATTTTATATGTTGATTCATCTCTAGTTGCTACATTAATATTGTTAAAACATAAAGTTACTATTAGCAATTGCATACACTGCATTAACAAACAGTTGTAATTTCATTGCCATGATCTTTTATCACCCACTTGGCAGTATTTCTCCATTAGTCTGTACTTCAGGCTCCCTTTGACACGGATTGTTGTTGATGTGGTCACTGTTAGGTGCCCTTGAGTCCTGTCTGACTCATAGAGACCCTATTTACACCAGTTCAATCAAGAAACTATTTGTACTTCCTAAGCCATTCATTGCATTAATTGCAAACACCCCCTGACATGGTGCCCTGCCTGGCACTATGTCAGTGCTTCTCTGCTATTCACAGGATTTTCAATGGCTGATTGTTTCATGAATGGGTTGCCATGTCCTTCTCCCATTTTTGTGGTGCTGGTGATCAAACTCAGGGCCTCAGAGAGCACAGAGCTTCATTCTACCAACTAACTCCAGGCCTATTCATGGATGAAAGCCTATTAATTCCTGGGATCTCACTTTAAATGATGCTTCCAACTAGAAGAATTCCTTAACCTCCATGAAAAGTAATTTTTTTAGTAGCAACAATGTGTACCTCCTTTATAGGATGTTACAACCCTAATTTTGCAATTATGTTTGTGTATTTGATTAATGCATTCTTGATCCACCAGAACAAGCAACATGAGAGTAGAAATCAACCATATCTGATTCTATTTATCATTTTGTCTCTAGTACCTAGCAACATACCTAGAATATAGGACATGTCAAAAAATTATTTATGTGGTAGACAAAATGAATAATCTTATGAAAGAAAATATGTTCATATTCAATAAGCATACTCTGCACTTACAGATTTATAGCCACCAAAGTTATAATATAGCATTAAAATGCTAAAAACATCTTATATAGCCAAAGCTCAAAGTTCTTAGAAAATGGATGCTTAATTTTTCAGCTCTTTTTTATTTCTGAGAGATTTATTGTGAATCTAACTCATTTGAATGAGAGTGAGTGAATTGTAGATGCTGTTGTCAAATAGAACAATCTACAGACATAAATAATTTTTTAAAAAGAAATCATATACTCCCAGTACTGCAAGAAGAATAAGAAGTGGAAGAGGAGGAGGAGGAGGAGGCACAGGAGGAGGAGAAGACAGGAGAAGGAGGAGGAGGAGGAATAGCAGCAACCATATCCTTACTTTTTTAAATAATTGAAACGGTAAAAACTGATTGCTAAGAATGTCTTAATAAAAGCTAAGTTCTTAATATAAAGTTTTGAGTTTTCTTAAATGGATGAAATTATTTCTTTAGACAAAAACTTTAAGTGGTGCTGCTACCTGAAATCATTGGATTGTTGTATAACTAGAATATCACTCATTACTAAGTTTTAATCAGTTCTAATAGACTAATTTAAAAGCACTTGGCTCAGGTATTTTGATGGTTGAAAAATCAATAACACATATAACAGAATAATTTTTTCATGGACAAATAAAACCCCTTTGAAACCACCAGGCAAGTCAGTATTTACTTCTGAGATAGTCATCAATGGAGAACATTAATCAACCAAAGTGAAAGTTGAATGCAATTACTGACTTAGGAAGTACAAATAGTTTCTTGACTGAACTGAAAAACTAGCTGATTCTGCATTTCAAGGTAAGCACATTATGCATTCAGAAAAAATTGGCACATATCCAGGAAACCTGAAGCACTTTCCCAGACATTCTATACTTTTCTACCAAGTAAACAGATAACAAAATGTATATCAGATATTCTTTCTTCTTACACCACATGAGACACAGGTTTGCCTTATAAATGACAGCTGAGAAGAACACAGAAGTCCTTTCCAGGTCTCAATTTTATAAATAATAAATTCTGAATATTTTCCATTTATGAAGAGATACACAAAGGCTAAAGGACTTTGATTATTAGTATATGTATGTCAATTTAAAAGAGAAGAGAAGCAAAATTAATTCAAATTATGGAATATTCAATTATGGCAAAACAAAAAAAGAAGGGACAGATAAAGAATTCTCTTTGGGCAAAATCCAGGTCTTTTGCATATTTAGAGTATCTTACAAATAGTAAAGCATCAGTAAATGTTTGTTGAATTAATAAATTAATAGGTGAATTAGTGGCTGTGCATGTTTCCTTATGCATCATGTTTTACCCTTGTCAAAAGAACAAACAGAATATTCCTTCTAATTAACTCAGGTTGAGTTCTTATGAATATTACAGGACAAGGTAGGCAAACACACTTGTGTACACACAGATGAAGACAAGAGTAAGGAAAATTTAAATACCAATACCAATTTTTCAACAGAAATATTAGACATCTTTTATTTTCCTTTTGAAAATATGTTTCCTATAAACTTGTAAAGAAATATGAAGAAAGACAAAGTAAAAATGAATATCTTTAAGTTGTTCAATAAAATGACCATGAAAGAAGAAAGCGAATGGAAGAGATGAGATAAAAGTCAGGTACAGATGGTGACCGCACTAGAAGCAGCAGTGTATCTTATAATTCCAAGTTACTTTATCAATATTCATTGACTGCAACAATGACTGTGCATCAAAAAGAGAAGTATTTTGAATTCTAGGTGCCCGTCTAGAGAAACAACCCTATAGTGATACATTTAGTAATCCAAGGCTCATTAATTAGGCAATTTAGTGTCCCACAAATTGTCCAAATACTGAAATACAAACAAGCATGAAGAAGACATAAAACATGAAGGCAAAGCCATGTAAACAATTGGATATATCA
The DNA here is from genome assembly GCA_007922755.1 of Pedetes capensis. NCBI lineage: Eukaryota > Metazoa > Chordata > Mammalia > Rodentia > Pedetidae > Pedetes > Pedetes capensis. The sequence goes on along the minus strand of VMDO01027815.1, from coordinate 13,005 downwards.
CCACATGTTAGGACAATTAGAGAGGATAGTTAAGGATCTCTAAGGGGGAAAGATCAGGGTTAGATCAGTAAAGTCACATATCCTGCTGTTATTACTACAATGGCCATTTTACTGTTAGGCCTTCAATTAATAGTAATTTCTGTGCTAATAGGTGTTTCTTTTTAAGCAACTGTCACAAAAGTCTATATAATTTAATTGAAAATGGTGTTTTTCTGAAAGGTTTTATTTCATTTTTATTTCCCTTACAAGGTAGAGAAAAATGTATTTTTTCTATTTGTTATAAATTTTCATTTCCTTCTCCTCTATCTTCACTTCATTAAATTAAAGCCTCTTGTGTCCCCATCTCAATCCTTTCACATTAATTGTTCACTTAAAAGGACATTTTTCTTGAAAAACTTCCCATGTTGCATTGTCTTCATTCTGTCAGTTGAAATATAAGAGCATATTCTGGAGTTTCTCAGCTAAAAGTGAATTTCAAAGTGAATCTATTAATTATTCATTCAGTTCTCCAAAGAGAGCTGGAAATAAGATGGCATGGTTTATCTCTACTGTTATTTCTCTTAGATAAATGGAATTTTGTACTGTTAGAAAGCATTTGATCAAATTGACTATTCTAGAAATTGCCCTATAACCACAAAACTTTCTAGAGAATGAAGAAATTACTGAGGCCATCAGTGTATGAAAGATCTCTTACTTTGAAGAAAATCTTTAGTATCTGCATAAATTGTATGCATTACCTCTGAAGCTGTGCTTCATGTACCTGTGACTCTGTTTTCCTGAAGAGAGGAAAAAATAGCAAAACTTAAGTTTGAATGTCTGAGCTAAATTAAAACTCATGGGAATTTTTCTTGTGTGCTACACTTTGGATGCTTTCTGCATCCAGTAGAATCACAGAGAGGGAAGTCAGTTCCAATTCGCCATATTCAAGCCAATGAATACCTAAAGTCCTATGAGGAATAAACATGGATTTATCCACCTTTCTTCCCACATTATACTCAACCATTTTTGTATTGTGCCTTGTAGATCATTTTAAACATAGCCTTATTTTATCAATTAAAATAATGAAAAATGTTCAGAACAACCAGAAGAGCATATCACTTCCTCAAAATATTCCTCTGAAAGATAGGACTTTCTCTACCTGATGACCTGACTTCTATTGATAGACTAACAAAAGGTTTTATAATCATCTTGAGTATATATAAAAAGCCATATGACCTGGAAGCCTTGGGATACCATGCTAGAAAAAGACTTCTATATCTTTTTGATTTCTACACCAGAAAATTCCTAGGCAAAGCCCCATTTAGGATAGAATTTAATCCTTAAATTGGAGACAGTTGTAGAAAAATCTATCACTTTGCAAAAGGGATTTTAGATATTTCCATGCTATGACTTGATGGCACCCAATGACAGCAACAACATGAACTTAAAATCTCTGGGAAAGCTACAGTTTTCATGCTTCCACTCAAATGAACCAATATCCCTTATAAACTCTGGAAACTCTGTAAGGTTAAAATTGTTATTCCGTGGTGGATTAGAATTTACTAGCCAGGTAACTAGACCAACAAAGAAAGTCTTGTGTTCATTGATTGATTTGTTGTTTTAGCAGCGAAAATTGCTTTATCTAAATGCTCAGAGCATTTACATCTTTTTAAATGGTCTCTTGTATAACGTTTTCTTAGATGCAAGAGACTTCTAGCAATCCCAGGAGTAATAGGAATGTGGTTCACATGCATGATCAATCAGCACTGGTGTAGTTAAGGCCATAGAATATTGTTAACTGACCATCACTACATTCATACTGCTCAGCCAAATTGCAATCCCTGGGTCTCCACTTTCATCCAGGTAAAATTGTTCTTACCCTCTGAGATAAAATCACAATGGTTACCAGGTTTGTTCTCATTTTGTATCTCCTCTCTGAGCTTAAACCGTTAAAGGCATTGGCTCTGTGCCTTCACAATCTTCAGCTATTTATTTCCAACCTTTGATGAGTCTGCAGTCAAGGTTGCTGCCAATCAGTCTTCACACACTTCACTTTCCCTTTGTGAATTTTCAGCACAGAGAAGAGGTGCAAACTTAATAAGTGATGCATCATGTTCTACTCTAGGTAATTTGACTTCCCAGTAGACCAATGATAATGATATCCACTGTCCTAGGCTGGTAATATGATGATTTTGTGTTAAATGTGTTGTGTTAGTGTTGATGTTACAAGCTTATGAATTTAAATCTTAGGCTTTATACTGAAAGATGACTTAAGATGAAAATTAATTATATATATGTTCTTTCCTCTAAGATAAAATTAAAATATACAGTCTAACACAAAAGCAAAAATGTTTTATTGACTCAGTTACAGACCTAACACTGAGGATTAACCTCAAGCATCAGGATCAAAAATCACTTATCACATATATCTTGTGATAGCAAATGTGTAAAGAGAACTATTTTAAAGCCAGTTTTCTTTAGAAGTACAGAATTTAAGACCTTAGGAAAGATTCTCAAGGGTCAAATACTTAGAAAATAATATTCACATATATAAAATCATATATAAATATATTCACAAATACACATTTTGATTATGAGCTTGTTGAATAAGTCATATATATATATATATATATATATATATATATATGCCTGTGTGTAACTATATATGCATATGTCTATAGATACACCTACATAAAGAGTTAAACTGTCAACATGTTTAGAATATAGAATAAATTTAAGCTCATATATATTTGTTAAATGTAATTAAGTAAAAATATTCATTCAGACATGGAAATACAATATCTTCTATTTATTTTTTAAGTATTTTCTTTATTTCTTTATAAAATATTTAGTCTAACTACAAGAATTCACTCTTTCATGAAACAAATGTTATACCTGAAATAGTGGCCTACACGTACAAGTCCATTTTTATCTGACATTCTTAAAAACTGAATCTGTTATAAATATATATATATATATTTTATAAATACACACATATGCATACACACACACACACACACACACACACACACACCTTAGACCTACTATGGTATCTAATAAAGTAAATTGACAAAGTATTAAAACAAAAAAAATTTTGTTTTGATGGGGAAAACTGACATTATAATTTTTATGTCCTAAAGTGCTTAATAGAGCTGAGATTTAGCTTAGTTGGTAGAGCGCTGCGCTGCAGTCTCTGAGGTCCTGAGTTCAATTCCCAGCCTGCAAAAATGGGAGAAGGACCTGGCAATCCACTCCCAAGGCAATCCAGAAATGGTCAGCCATTGAAAACCCTATGAGGGTCGCTATGAGTCGGATACCAACTTGACGGCACCTAACAACAACAACAAAGTGCTTAATAGTGATACTTAGATATTATTTTTTCTGTTTCAAATAAAGGGGTCAACTATTCAAATTAAGAGCATTCCCTTAACTGATTGGAAGAATGGAGATAAGAGAGCAGACTGTGTTTGAAGAATAAAGGATGCTTGGCTTCCAGATGATAAACAATCCAACAATGCCCTGATACTCCTAGCCTTAAAATTTTAAGACATATTGCTTGCAAAGATTTTTTTCACCAAGTCTAAAAGTTAGGATAATCAAATAAAAATGGAAATATCAGTGAGAAAGCTAATGGCTTATGCTTTGACCATTTCTTTCTTTTGATAATTCCTCTAAGAATGTCACATTAAAGACATCACTCAATGCAAACGGTGGAAAATGACCTCTATAAAAATTAGTTCTGGGGCAATTAATATCCTATGGGGAGTAGGGAAGCATCTTGGCTTACTACTTCATGCCATGCACACAAATACACACACACACACACACACACACACACACACACACACACACACAAAGTCAATTCCAAGGATATATGGTTTTATATTTAAATATGAGGTAAATCAGTGAAACATTTAGAGGAAAGTAGGGAACATATTTGTAACCATAAAGTAGACAAAGATGCTTAAAGTATATAAAAAGCTCCAACAATGACAGAAAAAATTACAAATGTAACTGTCAAAGTTAATTACTTTTGCCTACCAGAAGAGACTATTTAGAATAAAAAGGCAACCAAGATAGTGGGAGAAGACCTCTATGCCTCATACATTCAACAAAAGACTTGTATCAAATTATGTGACAAACTCAAAATCAATTTAAAATAAATAAGAAACCAAACAGAAAAAAAAAGTGCTAGTGGATAATTTAACAAAGAACATAAATAGATATTCAGTAATCATATAGAAAGTTGACAGGCTTCATCTTTCATCAGAGTAACATAAGTTAAAACCCCAAGCATCAGGAAACAAACTCCAAGATGATTAAAATCATACCAATGGAAAATAACAAGTGTTGACAAGGACATAGAATACCTCAAACTCTCAAGCATTTCTTATTTGGCAGCCTCCATTAAACTTCAACATAAATAAAACCTATGGCCCAGCAATTCTATTCCAATCAATCAAGAAAATATGCATCTGTTTTCCAAAATACATGAATTAAAAGTTTCATAGCAGCATTAAACACAATAGCTCTAAGTCAGAAACTATCCAGATGAATTTTGGAATACTCACTAACTGAAATATTACACAATGAGAATAAATGAACTATAAACTTCATTTATTATCACAGATGATTTTCAAAACAAAGTTGGGAGAAAAATTTAGATTCAGAAGAATATATATGATTTCATGAATTTGTACATACATGTCTAACAACAAAATGAGTCCATAATCTAATTAATACATGATACTACAGGTTAGAATAGTGGTAACTTTAGGGAAGTAGGTCTTTACTCACTACAGGCTGCTGCTGTTTGGTATTGTTCTCTCTTTTTTTTCATTGAGTCTGGTTACAAAGGTGCATTCAGCTTTTGAAAATGTATTAAGCTGTACACTTATGGTATGTGTACTTCTAAGCATGTATATATAATTCAATTACTTTAAATGTGGTGTTTTTCTAGGTAATATTAAGAAATTTTTATTCAATGAATCATAAAAAGTTCACTGTTACTGGGAAGTCATATGAATTTTAGAAAGGGTTCTTTCTGTTATAGTCTAAGAACCCACTGTCATTTGATGGCCATGTATCTAAGTAATAGTTTCAATTTTCTAATGTGAGTAAAAACCTCAATAAATTATTTAAATTTCAGTAAATGAAATAGAAGATTCAAAGAAATAAATAATGATACTTCTTATAATATAAGTTAACCTTAGGCTTAGTACTTAAATATATATTCCATTTATGAGACTAACTTCAAAATGTGTGCTTCAGACCCAATCTATCATTAGAGAGTTCCATTCAGTGAAGTAAGAAATGGAAATAGTAGAAATAATAGAATGCATCTGACGAGAATAAGAGGGAAAAATTCAAAGGAGCATCAGAAAACTAAAGCATTTCTCTGTCATGCATTCCTCAGATGCCCAAAATGAATACTTATTAAGCTCAATCCACATGCTCAAGCCTGCCATGGATTCTGGAATCAATAACTACAGAGAATTCATCCAGGAATTAAATGGTTTGATAATGTTAGTCCTACAATTGTGGATATTTCTCTAGACTAATACTTTAAAAAAATAACCAGTTCTTTTTTTAAAATGTGTACTTGTTTTTATAACCAGCTCTTTCTTTTTCTTTGTTAAGCAGCTCTTGCCTAACAAACCAATTCCTGTCACTTGGTTTTCATTTCTGAGTGATCTGTCCAGAAATACCTTGATTGATGTTCTGCCTCATCATACTCAAGCACTTTCTGGACAGAAGTTTCCTTGTCTTTCTTTCTTATTTTTCCCATGAACTGAAAACTTTGTGATTCTCTTTGCATTTATGTGGTGCTAATTGCTTGGATGTCCCTGGACAATGATCTATTTTCTGTCCCCAAGTTTTTCTGAAACCATGTTCTGCCTGGAAACCAGAACATTCTTCTGTTATGCTTCATCAGACCTCCATGTACTTTCACACATCTCCATTAGTGTTAGTTGCCAGACTTCTTTTCCAACCACCTCACCTTCCCTGGGAAGATATTCTAAGCCTGACATGCATTATGCACCTGCCTGTCTAAAATCTTTCACATTGCTGATTTCTGAGGTGCTTTCCAACTCCAAAGGATCTTTCTCACCTCTGGTTCCCAACCATCTCAATCTGGTCCTTCTGAGAATTCTAATGAAAAGAATGCATAAAGTAAGGATAGAATTCATTTACTTTTTTCTCAGTTAAATTTACCAAAGCTATTGATTTTTAGCCTTAATACAGACTCTACTGAGATTATTTTTAATCAGAAACAATAATGTTTTTAACTCCAAAACTGAAACCAGTGTTAATATATCGACTCCACTTGAACTTCATACCCATAGGCTCATTTAAATAGTTACATCTACTACTGTTTTCACATATTTAACTGACAAGCAGTTTATAAAGTGTTTATATCAAAAAACAGTGTGAGTCTCATGACAATATTACTTTGTGTTGAAAACTTGTAGTAAAAATGTTGTTCTCTTTTATAATGATGATGAAAATATACTTCTAGCTGGATGTAGTAGCACAGGCATGTAAATCCCAGCGACTCAGGAGGCAGAGTCAGAAGGGTCACAAGTTCAAAGCCAGAGGCAGCCTGTGTAATTTACCTAGACCCTCTCTCAACATAAAAAATAAACAGGGCTGGATGTGCGGCTTAGCGATGGAGCATTTGCAAAGTATACAGGAGCCCCTAGGTTCAGCTCCCAAGTACTACAAAAAAAAAAAAAAAAGAAAAAAAAAGAAAGAAAGAAAGAAAAAGAAAAAGAAAAAAGAAAGAAAGAAACTTATTTCTATATTTTCCAAATAGCCCTACTCCTCTCATAAAAACAAAAACAACCACAACAAAATGCAGGGCGTAATGGCACACACCTCTAGTCCCAGCAATTCAGGAGGCTGCGGCAAAAGCATCACTAGTTTGAGGCCAGAGGCAGCCTGTATAAACTTGTAAGACCCTGACTCAACATAAAATGATTAAAAATGGGCTGAAGGTCCATTTTAGTACTAGAACACTTGCAAAGTATGCATGAGGCCCTGGGTTCAACCCCCCATGACCAAAGGAAGGAAGGTAGGAAGGAAGGAAGGAAGGAAGGAAGGAAGGAAGGAAGGAAGGAAGGAAAGAAGGAAGGAAGGAAGGAAGGAAGGAAGGAAGGAAAAAGTAGAAAGGCAGACAGGAAGGAAAAGAAAAGAAAAGAAAAGAAGAGAAGAGAAGAGAAGAGAAAAGAAAAGAAAAGAGGAAATAAGAGAAAAGAAAAAAATTCATGGATATTTCCCAAAAATCTAGTGATAAAATATTCCTATCTATGTCAGAAGATGTTCAAGAAGATGATGTCAAACCTACACAAGCAGGAGGCTTTGTGTGGGACAAAGGTAGTATACAGTAGAGAAAAAGGAGCTCTGGTTGTATTAAGAGACCCCCAAACCATAAGTAATCCATGAACATCTCATGCAGTCTTCAGGAATATAGAATTAAAAATAATCTGTGAAGCCTGGGTGAAGAGACACAGGATCCAATTTGATAGTGAGTACCAAAAAAACATGGGGACTGTGGTGGTTTGGATGTGAAGTGATTCCCCAAAAGGCTCACGTTCAAGGCTTGGTGCCTAGTTGTTGGCACCAATGAGAGGTGATTGGATCATGACGGGCTAACTTCATCAATGGGTTCATTGGTGGATGAGTTCATACTGAATGGGCTCTTAAAAGGTGGGCCTGGGAGGAAGTAGGTCAGTGGGATGTATCTTGTTGCCAACCCCTTCCTCTCTCTACCTCCTGTCCACCATGAAGTAAGCCACCTTGCTCCACCACATTCTCCCTGTCATGGTGTGTTCTGCCTCACCCACAGGGCCCAGAAACAAATGGAGCCAGGGGATCTTGAACCCAAACCTCTGAAATCATGAGCCAAAAGAAATCTTACCTCTTTTTAATTTGTTCAGTTCAAGTAATATTTTTCACATCAATGAAAGGCTAACATAGGGGCTTACTAGAGAAAATATTAGAGGGTACTTGTTAAATCAAGTCATGAGGGATTTTAGAATTATTGATCTGAAATTCTTTTTTGGAAGGACAGGGACCCACTATAGACTGGGTGGAGGAACTGTGAATAGATGGTACATATAGCAGGGCAGAAGCCCTAAGAGTAAAAGAGAAAAAGTGAGAGAAGTTTCACATTCTCGGAGGAATGCAGAACTTTGGTATGGATGCACAGTTACATTTTTCATACTTTACAACAGAAGAGGGAGCTCTCGAGCAGTGAATCTACAATGACTTACTGCACACAACACGAAAATTCTCCAGAAAGTACAAAAAAATTAACTAATGTGAACAAGAAATGGAGTATGGTGAAAGCTTATAAAAAGATAGAAGATAAACTTAATATAGATACAAAACATAAAAGCCCACCAAAACGTCTGGCAACAAATTAGAATAAAACATAACAGCATCAAAGAGAAACAGTAAATGCAAATTAATAAGACTTTAGACTGATTAAATAGAAGTATAAGTCTTAAATAGAAAAATCTACAAAAGATTACAAAAGGTACAAGGATTTTAAAATAGAGCTTTCAGTACTCAAAACAGAATTAGAAAGGAAAAACAATTTTTCAGTGAGAAAAGCTTAGCTCCTCAAATTTGAAGAGATAGCATTCAAAGTAAAAGAAGGGGAAAATGATTAAAAGGAGGAAAAATATCAAACAGAAATTATAAGGATAGGTACTCAGATAGGTATAGACAACAAGAAAATAAGATACAATATAGATGTAATAAGAAAACTAAGATCAACACAAATAGTAAATATTATATAACACATATTATCCTGAAAAATAAAATGCTTAAACTTGTATACTTGCAAGAATACATCATGTATTTAAAATAGTATTTTGGAGAATTGTCACACTGGCACAACTCCTAATAAAACTATTGGGTTTTAAAGGTAAGGAAAGAATTATTGTGCATATAAGAAAAAAAGACCAAATCAGTAATAAGGAAAAGATAATCAGATTGGCAGCAGACATCAACAGCAAAACTTCAATATAAGAAAATGGAGACATAAATACCCAAAATAAAAAATGTGAGCTCAGGATTTTAAATGAAGCCAAACTGATTTTCAATCATTGTTATGAATTTGCAAGAGTACAGATAATATTGTACTCAAAATCTATCCATGAGAACTTATTAGAGAAGGAAGCCACCAACAGGTCAAGGGAAGATTAGGCATTTTTTACTGTAAGATATGGTCAAATTAAATACATGTAACTGGAAAGCTAGCACCAATCAACAGGATAACATAACCAAATAGGGTGTAAATATAATGTTCTCTGACAAAAAAAATCTATTCCAACTAACAAATGATGGATAAAGTAGGACAAGTGGATTATACAAGTTCATGGCCTTATAGGATATGAATTGGTATAAGAGATTCAATATCTAATTAAATTTTGGGGGAAAGGGAAGAATGTAGAAGGTACTAGCTCATTTCATAATTATGACATTATGAATGTAGTAGATAGTACTGGTAAAAGAATAGAAAAAAAAAATATATATGTAACTATTGTAACACATATGTAACTATTAAAGAAAAGCACAAAGCTTCAGTACACACTGAATCATTTTGTAGCAAATGGACATTATGTCTCCAATTTAATCACAACTGGCTCAAAATAACATATATATGTATATATGTGTATATATATGTATATATGTATATATATGATCTGCTCCACACACACTCATATCTCTACAAAATATGCACACAGAGGAGAGAGAGGGAGGGAAAATAATGTCAAAAGAGCAAAAGCATAAAATTATTGTTGAAAATTGGCAGAGGAAAAAAGAGTTTCTTGAATCATTACTGTAACTATTCTTCCATATGTTTGATTCAAAACTTGGAAAACTATTAACATAACACATATTAATAGTCATAAGAAGGAAAAAGCAATTAAGTTAATAAATAGAAATTTTCTTAACATAATAAAATCTACACTAGTTCAAAAGTCAATACTTAATGAGTACAAAATATCAATGTTAGTTTTAAAGTTTGGAACAAGGTAAGTGTACCTAGCTTCTTTGGCTGAATTTCACATTAAATTAGAGGTATTACTTAACCCAAATGGTGATTTAAAATATATAGCTGTATATATCAATCTTGGAAAGAAGGTCGTCTTCATATGCTATGATACTACATCTGGCAAACCTAAAAGAATTAATAAGAAGCTATTGCAAACAATAAGAAAACTTAGTAAAATAGCAGAATATACAATTAATATCCTCAAACCTAAAATCTTAGTCTTCATGCTGTTGTTAGGTGCTGTCAAGTTTAAATCATAGCAACCCTATGTACTGCAGAATGAAACACTCTCTGACACTGCGCCATGCCTGGCACTATGTCAGTGCTTCTCTGCTATTCATAAGGTTTTCATGGCTGATTGTTTCAGGTTTGCTTCAGGAGCGGATTTCCATGTTCTTCTCCCATTTTTGCAGTACTGGGGATCAAAACGATGGCCTCAGAGAGCATGGAGCAGCACTCTAACAACTAAGTCCCTTAGTATTTATAAGCAATAGCAAATTGTTGGTGTTGTTAGGTACCATCAACTTGATTCAGACTCATAGTGACCCTATGCACAACAGAAGGAAACACTATCTGATGCTGTGTTATGCCCAGTACTATTGTCAGTGCTTCTCTGGTATTCATAGGGTTTTTGATTGCTGATTGTCTTGGGAGTGAGCTGCAGGGTTCTTTTCCCTAGCCAACAGCACTGAATATTTCCAGGCAGTCTCCTATCCAAGGACTAACCAGGCCTGACCCTGCTTAGCTTCTGACCAGATCAGATGCCAGAGTGGTATGGCTGTAGACCAAGCAATAGCAATACTATTTAGAAAATATAATGGAAAGGAACACTCTGTTTATAATAAAATAGTAATAAATAATAAATACTAAAGTATATAGGTATAACCTTTTAAAAGTGCACATAGTATATAGGCATAACCTTTTAAAAGAAATATAAGGAAATACATAGACGCTCATGAAAGATGCAAAGGATCTATGACAAAATGGATATGTATATCTTGTTCTTGCACATGAGTATTCAATTGCTTAAAAATATCAATTAACAAAGGAGAAGATGAAAAAGGATGTGGTAGAGGAACTATCATATCTACTGTTCAGAGACTACAACAATAAAAATGTCATGGTATTGTTTCATTAATAAATTGAAAGCACAATGAAAATAGAATATACACAATGATTTCAAATATGTATAGAATTTAGTAATGATAAGTGTGTCATCTCATATCAGTAACAGAAATATACATTTTTAATAAGTGGCATCAAGGCAACCAGATAGGCATATTAAAACATGCATATTTATTTTTTCGGCAGTGATGGGGATTTTACCCAGGGCCTCATGCATGCTAGGCAAGTGCTCTATCACTGAGCTACACCGCTGGTCCTGAAAATATACAAAATTCCATCCATTCTTCATATTACATACTAGGGTAAATTCCAAATGAGTCTGAGATCTCAATACAAAAAAAAATGATAAAACTGCATAGAGTTCAAAATACATGGAAACATCTGATCTAACAAACCTAGTAAAAATATTTTTAAAACTGACTAGATATTATTATCACTTGCTAAATACAAGTTGTTGTTGTTGTTGTTGTTGTTAGGTGCCATCTAGTTATGTCCGACTCATAGCGACCCTCATAGGGTTTTCAATGGCAGATTGTTTCAGGGTTGCCTTGGGAGTGGGTTGCCACGTCCTTCTCCTATTTTTGCAATGCTGGGAATCAAACTCAGGACCTCAGAGACTACAGAGCAGCACTCTACCAACTGAGCTAAATCCCAGCCAGATACAAGTTACTAAGTTGTAAATTGATCTCTTTAGAAAAAAAGAAAAATTTTAAGCTTTTCTTATTAAAACATGTTAGCCAAAGAAAGTTCTTACTTTCAAAGGAGTTACATCTAATAATTAAAATGAAGAAATTAAACAATCACTGTTTTGCAAATTTCAAATAAGGGATAGGGATAATAATCACTGGGTTTTAAAAGAACTAGCTAAAGAAGTTGGTCCTTTCCTCTTTTGGTCCACCTTTGTCATCTCCTGGATGTCTGAGACCAGAAAACTTGAGAGCTGCTTCATATCATAAAGGATGCATTTGGTGGATGTTACCATGACACAGAATGAATATATTGAATTTCACCATTAATGCTATAGGTATCATTTAATCGTTTATGTTACCATGAGAAAAAAAGAAAGAAGGAAAGCTGAAAGACTCATGAACATTCAAAGAAGAACAAGAAAAAAGATTGGTCTGAAGGCTAAGCACTTCCATAAACAGTGCCATGCTGAGAAAATACAAATGAAGAAGCCTATCAAGATGCATGAAAAGAGAACTACAATACAAAAGAACGATGAAAAGGTTCCACAGGGAACAGGGAACTGCCCATCTGCTGGGCAAATGATAGTCCCAAGAAAAAGCACTTTCCAATATGATCAATCATTTAAAAAAAGAATAGGGAAAATGGGAACTTCCTCTGGGAAAATCAGAAGTATTAAAGGATATTTGAAAAGGAAAGAGAAAAAGGTGTGGAAGGGGTGTGTCTGCTTTATTGGAGAAGACTTTACAAGAACACCATTTAAATATGAAAGATTCATTAGGCCCATGGAACACATCCTAATCTGAAAGGCCTGCCAATACATAGTACAAAAACTATCCCTCATCCCGACTGTATACAATTTAGGGTGCTACTAGCAAATGTACTATCAGTGAGGTCAACATGAATGAGTTGAGCCTTGTTATACAAGGAGGCAAGGTTATTTGGGGGAAATATGCCCAGGTTACCAAAATTCCTGAATATTGATACAGAAATGCAGTCTTACTAGTTTGACAGCAATTCCACACAAATAACTTCTTATAATTATCAAAGACTACAAACTAATTAGGAAAACAACCATTACTCTGTTATTCCTGAATATATATATATATATATATATATATATATATATATATATATATATATAT
>VMDO01027814.1:0-24747 GCA_007922755.1 Pedetes capensis | reverse complement strand
AAATCAAAAATCCAAACCCTGTCCTTCAGAAGCCTCTAGGCATCAGCCCCACCCATGAAGAAGTGGCCACAGACCTTTACTTGAGGGTCTGATTTGCTCACAGCACTAGCAGTGACCACAGGAGGCCGGGCCTCCTGGTTTGCTGGAAGAAGCACCCACCACCCCACAGCAAACCCCTGGGCCTGCAGGCCAGTGACCTGGGGCCCAGGACCAGTGCCCCACCAGCACCAGCTGGGGTTAAACTGTAACAACTCTTACCCGCCATCTGGGAGTGTTGTTTAAGACAGAAACAGCAGGGGCACGGTGGCGCAAGCCTGTAATCCCAGCAGCTTGGGTGGCGGAGGCAGGAGGATCGCTAGTTCGAGACTAGAGGCAGTCTGCATAATTTAGTGAGACCCTGTCTCAAAAAGTAAAAAAATGGGCTGGGGGTGCAGCTCAGTGGTCCAGCACTTGCAGAGCATGCAGGCGCAAGGCCCTGGGTTCAACCTCCACTACTGGGAAAAAGAAAAAAAAAAAAAGACAGAAACAAAACAAAAACCCCACTCCCTTTCTCCTGACTTAATCTTAGGGCATTCATATTTAATCAGGGCTTGGATTGCATATAAAAGTGGTTCAAGGGCAAGTTTCCACCTGAAGGTCTAATAATTTGATAGCCTTATGGACCCCCCCCCATTGATTAGGATTCTCTCTGTTTTAATCCCGTGTTGCTATAAATAGGGCCCAGTTCATTTCTCAGTGCTCTGCTTTCTCTGAAAACCAGAGGGTACAGCAGTGCCTCCTCAATGCCCTTTGATGAACAACAAGCCACAGAGGTGATTTCTATCAGACAATGCAAATCCACCTGACTGAAATCTCTCTCTCTTATAGGGGTGTCACCTGGGGATCACAGCGCCCCTTCCTCTGCCGGTTTCAGACGATACGCTGTAGAGAAATTCCCACTTGTTCAGAAGGCTGCTGGGAGGCAAACCCTTAATATCAAATGTCAGGAGTGCGCTCTGATACATCAGGTGCCAGCCCCACTAGCTGTAAAGTTGGAAATCGGTGTGACTATTTTAACTTATCAGAGGCTCCTTCTGAGTCCCCGCTTCATCAGCTGACGCTGGGCATGGGAAGCTGCAGCATTGAGCCTGCATTCCTTAGATGTCAGTGGATCTGCACTCCAGACAGGAAGTTTCAGGAGCCTCAGGAGCTCTGGGGCCCGCTGCGAGCTTGCTGCTGAATTACACCATGGATCAGCCAAGGCTGGGGTCAGGGCGGCCCCACTGTGTGTGTTTTAGGGAGCCAGACCTTCCGCTGAATCCTTTGCTTTACTGCCCGGGCCTTTGATTTGTGTTATTGTTTGGGGGGATATGACCTGCCCTGACAGGACTGTGGAAATCTGCGTTCCATAACAAGGACACCTATTATTGGATTCTAACGTAGCCACTGTACACTCAGCAGGTTTGCTTCCCAGCAAATTCTCAGTACACGGAATCTTTTGCAATTATGTTGCGGTTGTGGGATAGAGTATCTTCTGCCTGTTGCCATTTAAAGCATTCCTTTCCTTTCAGAAAAATCTAGAGATAATTGTTCAAGATAAGCAGTGTAGGCACCATGTGCTTTCTGTAAGGCATTAAAGGCATTCCCAGACATTATTTCTCTGAGATCTCTCCCACAGAGCAATCTAAGCTCTGGCTGAATTCCCTGCGCCCCAATTTTATTTATTTATGTGTGTCTGTCTGCAGGTATCCACGTATCTAGGTTTCTTCTAACTACCCACGCATCCATCATTCATTCACGAGTGGACCCTCTTGGAGAACCCAGAAGGGTGGAGTGCTTTGTCTGACCCTTCAGACTGCACTTTCATGACCTGCCCTTCGGAGGCAAACCTCATTCTTCCTTTGACCACCCCACAGGCAAGGGAGCCCATGCTGCATCAAATGCCATCACCACCTCCTTCTATCTGGGCAGATGGCAACAACGGACAACAGTAGCCCCTTTCTCTTCAGCAAGCACACATGTCCAGGACGGGACAGACAGACAGTGAAACCCCAGAAGGAAGCAATACCATTTCCCTAGGTGACTTAGGGGCGATGAATTTCTCTGTCTTCCATACTTCCATTTCATCGATTGCATCTGATCTTTTTATTCATGTCTTTCCATGCTCTAAAAGAAAACCAAGGAACTTAAGTCACAAAGGAGAATTAAATTTTAGGCGGAGAACCATAATAAAAAACAGACAGGTAGCTGACAAGTATATTTTTATTGTGATCACTGAGTATCATTGTGAATTGCCTCTTGGTACCAAACTATGTCCTAGGCTACTAAGTGGACTTCAACACATCTAAGACCATCTCCCAAATTCGGGTCAAGTAGAAAAGCAGACCACAAAATAACACCAAAGAATGGCTTTTTCCCATATCCCGTTACAATGTGAATTTTTCTCATATCCTATTACAATTTGAATTCTAAGAGTAATATATAATTTAAAATTTTTTATTTAGAGGAAGCTATTACACATACAAGTAAACATCAACATACGCTGTGAAACAAGTGTACAAAATATTGTATTGACTTTTTTTTAGGGCTTGTCTTAGTAAATAAAGTATTGATCTTCACTGTTTGGGACTTTGGCTCAATTCCTCTCAGCACTCCTCAATGAAACCCAGCTATTGGTCTTGGCTTATTTTTAGCAAACAGTAATTCACATAACAAAGATCCACTGTTTGTCTCAGCCACTAGGATCTTTCGATTACCAGGACAGGTTTGTGCAAGTCTTTCGTGGATACAAAGAAACCATTACATAAAAGTACAACCTGAACCCCTCTCCCCCCAAGCCATGGTTTCTCTTCTCCTTATTGGATCGTCCCAGAAATTTTATTTTTATTTATTTAACATAGAATTAGATTGGTTCTATCAATTCTAAGAAACTTTCCTGTAACACCATGGGCGTGGCTTTGTGTTCAGTTTTTTGATCCTTTGTCTTGTTGTTTTGGTGGGTGTCATTGGAAAGGCAGAGATGTGGTCCTGGGATGTCTTAGGTGGTAGAGAGGCAGCTTGGCCCTGTCGATCCTGCTGGTTAGAGAGGCAGCAGGGCCTCACCGTGCCCCGGGCAGAGGCGGGAGACACACGGAGAACTCATGGCCTGGGCAGTCTCACCCAGATGAAATTTCAGGCAGTCCCTCAGGAAGCTACAAACATTGACACGAGTTCAACAAGTTTGATCTGGAAAAAATTTCTGGAAACAAAGAAAAATGCACATCATGAGCTGTCAAAAATGTTACAAGATCCAAGACCATTTGTGTGGGAAATCCGAGGAAACACTGGCCAGCACACTTGTGTGGGAAATCCAAGGAAACGCCGGCCAGCCATACTGGGCCAAACTGAGAGTCCAGATGCCTGGTTCTCTCCACTCCACACAGAACCAACATCTGACCAACCCATGGGGGACAGAAGGCCCCTCCACACTCCCAGGTGCCCACCCTTCCTTAACTTCTGCCATCGGCACTCACACTGCCTGTATTGGAGAATTTTTAATTATGGATAAGAGGCCGAAAACAAGGCTGGTTAGTGCCACAGTCTCCACCTGCTTCCTGTGAAGGTCACTGGTGTTTTAAGAAATCACGTTCTAGCCTAGTGTGTTCGGCAAGAAAGCCCAAGTTAGAAAGACGTTTATGAATTCCTACCACAAATGCCAAATTAATCTTAAGGAGATAGGCTTAAATGAAGTCACAGGGACTCTGTTTTAAATAACAATTTTACGACTCTGCTGCAAAGTTGTGCAAAGTAGCTTTCTCTAAATCTTATTTCCCTTCTCTGTCAGGAAGGATGCAGAATCATGGGGTGACAGAGGATCTCTAACACCTAACCAGCCACAGACACGCCCCGAAAAGCACATGCTTGCTCAGATTCCCAAATACATAAGGGACATTAATTTAAGAATCTGAATTTTAATAAGACTAGATGGTGATGAGAACTGAAAATCTCTTCTTCTTAGTTTTGGTAAGTTTTCCCAAATTTAAGAATTGTTCCTGCTGAAGAGCCAGTTGAATGGCGTAAGCAGTGCGGTTCTAGGCGATTACATAGCAACATGACAAACAGTTTTAGCTCTTTTGGTGCAGAATTTCTATCTTGCTGCCCCAATTCTCACTGACAACAATGGGAATTTCTTTATTAAACAAGTATAGACTACACACTAATTAAAGTCAGACCCTACTGAAGATAAATTCAACAGAGACCAGGAAACATCCAAGAGTAATTGCCACTATGCTTTGTATTATATCAAGTGTGGTCAAAAAGAGATTTCCCACCACATCCCAGCTACCCTTCCATACCCACACCTCTGAATACATCCTGTAGAAGAATGATAGATTATTCTACCTACACACTAAAATCTACACACCGAATGTTAGCCAGAAATCCTCAGGAAAAAACCCTGGGGAGTTTGCAGCAAAACAAAACCAGTTCACTGCTGTTATCTTTTAGTACACGGTACAATCATAAAGCAACTTTGCAAATCACTTGACCCAAGAATGAATGTTTAAGAAAGACCAATACAATTATTGTTCACTGTAAAAAGCATGCATTATTTTTATCCATTCCATTAAATTTTAGTGATGAAGTTTTAAAACGTAAGAGTTTCTAGACACTTAAATTTCACTCCTGATAAAAAGTGGGTTTGTTCCTTTTACCAATATCATGCAGAACTCTTCAGAAGACCAAATTTGGAATTAGTTGCAATAGATTTCCTTAAATTTCTGGCCAACCAAACTGTTGAAAACCAAATCAATTTCTTATGAAATAGCATACCACACTTAGTATATGTCACATACATTTTCTATGAAATACCCAGTGTACATTATTAAACCCATATTTAGTTAATGAGATAGCTTCACGTTTTCCCATGACTAAATTCAATGCTTTACTGCCATGTCTGTTTTTATCCA
Source organism: Pedetes capensis (assembly GCA_007922755.1). Taxonomy (NCBI): domain Eukaryota; kingdom Metazoa; phylum Chordata; class Mammalia; order Rodentia; family Pedetidae; genus Pedetes; species Pedetes capensis. The sequence goes on along the minus strand of VMDO01027814.1, from coordinate 19,822 downwards.
AATCTGCAAAGGAGTTGAGGTTTTATGAACTCCTTAGCCTCATATGCAGGGAGAGCTGAGGCTTGTGATGCCAAACAACAGATTTTCAAACCAGCATCATGCATGAGATGAATATGCGATAAAGAAGACAAAATTTCTGATCAGAAAAGACACGTAGACATAAACGCAGACATTGACCTTTGCAGCTGTAACTTTGTTTCTCTAGACGACAGTCCTACACCACTCCTAGAGTTCAGTATGATTAGCAGAAGTCCCACACAGACCTGGAAAAAATCAGATAGCATCACTAAGGAGATAAATATCAGACCATTAAGTCATTTGTGGTCCACAAAAAGTACTGCAGAAAATTTCAAATCCACCCAAAAATAGAAAGAGATGCATCTTCTGCGCCCCTGGATGGTAAACTCAGCTTCCACCATCATCAGCACCCGGCTCTTCTCATCTCACCTCCCAGACTTTTTTGGCCAGAGTATTTTAGAGCAAGGCCAAGTACTGTGTCGCTTCACCCACGGGTAGGCGAGTAGCTAAAGATCTGCCCAGAGATGTTTCACAGCTTGGAGGGAGTGCATGTAATCCAACAGTCTGCCAGATATTTTGACTTGTTCTACTTTTCCAGCAATGAGTGCCAATTCTATTTAGAAAGGCTATGGATTACTTTAGGTACCTAATTTATTTGAACTGTGCTAGCCTTTGAAAGCAATTATTTTATGCATTAAAATTGAAGTCTCCCCCCACTTGGGTTGGGAAGTCTAGACAAAAAGATTTTCGAAAAGGCTTGTCCATTAATCGTAGGCGATACATTTCTAGATATGTGATATCTTACTCCGTATATTACATTAAAATGGATATGTGGCAAATTCTGCAGTGGTGAGGTTTTTAAATGCTCAGATTTTCTATCCAAGCCAAAGTGATAGATACAAAATATATCTATATATTTCTCCTTATGCCCTCCACATGGTCTAACAAATTCCACGAAATCATGAGTATTCATTCACTTACGATCTACAGTGGTCTGTTCTCTACCTTGAGAGAAATATAGCTGTGCTTTTTAAGTCATGCCCTATATTATATTAAGATTTTAATCATTTTTATCTCAAACCATCAAAATGACAATCTGGAGAAGCCCGGGTTCTACGCCACAGAACATTCCTACAGGAAAATCTTATGAATTCACCTTTTTGTTTGTTTGTTTGCCTCAGATAAAGAGAGACTATGTGGGCAAAGCCCCCTTTCCTCTGCCTCACCCCACGGGCAGAGTGTACTCCAACTCCACCCAGTGCATAATACTGTGGTACCATCCACAGATCGAAGCGACCCTGACACCTCCACTGAGATCTTGTCCACCCACCAAAAGATGACATGAATGTCTGTGAATATTTCACTGATGTGGCACTTCTTCATTTAAACTCGGTCATCTCAGCTTTGACATGAGATATGTCTTCGCCATTATTCCTCGTTTATTTTTGTGTATGTGGGTGAATAATCAAGCCTTAATATTTTGAAATCTGTTGACTGCATCCTTATCTGCTCTAACTATTACAGATTAGGTAAACAATACATGAAGTAGGAAAAGGCACAGCTCATATACAGAGTACTGGACACAGAAAGTAAACTTCCAATCAAATCTCTAGTTCTAGAAATGTCTATTTTCTAAATAATTATTTATCTTCCTGAAGCAACAGATGAACATTGTCCCAGCTTGCAGTATAGCATCTTGCGTGTAGTATACACTCAGTAAATAGTTATTGGTTAATGTACAATTTCATAGCCTCCAACACACACACACACACACACACACACACACACACACACACACACACGATCACATCTTTAAAACATCCTTTTAGCCACAGAGTTCATGTCACAGCAAAGCTGTTGTGTAACATGAAAGATGACTGCCTTTCTGAGGTAGCAATGTCCTGCTCTAGAGGGAAACTTCCTGTACTGTATTTTAGACTGTTTCAAGGCCTCCGGAACTTTTTGGAGGATATTAAAGTCCCACTTTTTACAGAGTAGTAGAAATCATTTCAATATGTTAAGATGCTTCAGTTCTTTGTTGCTGCTGCAGCCATCACTGTTTTTTTTTTGTTGTTGTTGTTTTGTTTTGTTTTATCTTTGGGTGTCACATTAGCTTTTTCTGGCAATAATTTTTAAGGCTGAACAAACTCTCTACTTCGCTATCGTGATGTTAACTTATTTCAATAGCAGTTTTTTTTTTGTGGGAGTGGTAAGTTTAGTCTCTTTTTTAAGATCAATTCATTCTCAGGTTTTAACTTATGAATGGTTTGCAACATCCACAAGCAGGTTTCATAAAGAAATACAACCCAAGAGATCTCGCTCCATCACGCAGCAGCTATGAGCAGTCTGCACCACTGAATGGGTTACCTTTGGCTCTCAATAGCTCTGCTAATGGTAAGAACTGGTATCCGAACATCAAATGCTAATTGGGAATTATTTAGTGTTTTGTTTCATACTGCCATATTGCAATATCTTAGGTTTATTGTGTAAGTTTATATTTTCTCAAGGCTAATGTTAATTTTTTATTTCCAATTATAACTCGGTAGACGGAAGGAAGAAAGGTTGTTAATATTACTAAAAGTGAGTCAACCTGCTGATCTTGGGAGTAGAATCTTTCTCTAGATTTTGGAGGCAATGATTCTCTAAAAGAATGGGTAAAATTTAAATGTCAGGAACATCTGGGTGGGTGTTCATGTAGCACATTACTTGGATTCAGAATAGACCATTATGACAAGCTCAAACTCTTTATGAGGAAAAAAGTAGCAAAATAGATATTTCAACTACCGTTCACCATATTTGTCCTCATATCTTGGTGTGTACCTATATCACCAATGGTCGGAGGAACTTCAAACATGCAAACATTTGGCAAATTTCTACATTATACCCCAGTGAAAGGCATTCCAAACTGCTCTACAATCCCCTCCACGTCGTTCATTGCATTCTTCTGCAAACCCCCATTGAAACTGGGCTTTCAATAGAAAACAACCCAGTTATCTACTCAGGGTACGAAAACTTCCAACTATTCCATTAGTGGGGTCAAGACCCGCTTGTGTGATAACTTTTGGTGACACCAATATTTATCTATAAGCATGCAGCAACTATTATTTTAAGGACTTGGACACTAAATTTGATACAGTGGATGTATGTACCTTCTACTTTCTTGTAAATACTTTGTAAATGCTATCTCAGGACTTCACATGGCTTAAAGCTCACTGCACTGGCTTTAAATCACTCTCCATAAGTGTGTGTGTCCACCCATTTTCCTCCCAAAGATATCTCAGAATGCACAATTTGTCCTACATTCTTGTACATGCATTAAACGTGTCAAAATGACAGGACTAGATGTATGTTCAACCCAATAAAGGAGAGGGCCAGTAATAATGGGCTTCCCCCTGGTATAGAGGAAATGACCTGCTTATTTTGCTACCTTCTGAATGTGCACGTGTATGTTTGTGTGTGGGGGGGTGTGTGGGTGTGTGGGTGTGAGTGTATGAGGCAAGTACTAGTTTCCATTCTCTGAGGCAGAAAAAAGCTTTTTAAGCTATCTGGGAAAGGAACCTGAAAAAAAAATCCATCAACCCCCTCCCCCAAGCAAAAAACTTTTAAATTTTCCTTACAAAATAAAAATCCTACCTTGTGTTCCTACAGTTAATACTTAAGTTATAAAAACGGTCTCCATTCCTGGGGCCAGGATGGAAAATCCACTGTCTGCACATTGAAAAATAAAGCAAGTGCTAAGAGTGGGCTCCTTAGCAACTGCAAAGTGTTTTTGAATGCATTGAAAATGCAGGGAGGGAAGGGCAGGGAGGACAGCTCGGCCCTGTGGCTTCTTCGGAACTGTTTTCTCTCTCAGGGCGCCCCGTCTGACTCTGCGGAGCCCCCAGAAGCTGCGTCAGAGCAAGGAGGCAGCGGGGCTCAGTCTGCAAACAAGATGTGCAAGGCTGAGTGAGAGAGGGACGAGCGAGCGGGGCTGGGAGCACATGTTACATCAGACACAGTACCTGATTTTTCCCTGCACAGCTTGTCAGCTAGAGAGCGTGCCTCCTGGGCGATAAGTGAGAATATTTCATCTTCATACTCTTCTATTATAGTTTCACACTGCAGAAACATAATAGCGACCTGTGTGCACATCCGCACACTGGCAGGGCACCTTGTTAGCAAGGACTTAGCAACATTTTATTCAACATACGAAACCATGGAACCAAGGCGGTCCAGTTTTCTTAGCCCCGTTGGTTTTAATACATCATTGCATTGGATTAACCCTCTTCCCAGAATGCTAATTGCGTCATTTTCCTGGGACTTAACTAAATGATTAGTTGTGCTGAGAGAGGTGGGAGGATGAGGAAGGTAAATGGCATCCTTGTTTATTCCTTTTCCTGAGACTGGAATGCAAGTCACAGGAAGAAATGGATTTCCCATGGAAGGAGCTGAAAAGTCTCAGTTTGCTACCTTCTCAAACATTTTAAAGAATATGACTTCTTGAAACTGGTGAAACCAGTTGCCTTCCCATTGAACATAATAACTAATTTGGGGGCTTGAAAGTGTGGAAACAATGAAGCTTTCTCAGCAATCCAAACAAATGCACCTTTAGTTTTTCTGTGGAGACTTAGACAACTCTTTCCCTGTCACTGGAAGATCAGCCAAGTCCTCTTTGCTTTCCAAAAAATAAAATATAAACAACAACAACAAAAAAATCTGTCATTCCAGAGAAGAGGAAGCTCAAATTTGCTCCCGGAATCTGAAAAACTTTAAATTCCAACTGGCGGATGTTTCTTTGTGAAGGAACCACGGATGACACTAAGGAATTGTGACGTTACTGAGGGGCATTCACGAGAGACTTGTAAATCACTTCCTGAGTTCCTTAAGCAAGACTCTCAAAAATGTAAAGGGCATTAAATGTATTTAAATTCCACCAGAATGTGTTTATTTAAAACCGGGGAAGCACACGAACATGGCCATTCCTATTCCATGGGACTTCTAGCCCTGAATTATTGCCCTCACTTTTTAATTAAAACGAAATCTCCAAATGTCAGCCGCAGCCCTTGTTTCAGGCCATGAGGACGCCTGACATTTTGGCCAATGCGTGAACTTAATGCATTTTTAAAACCGGCCTGCCCCTCACTTTGTGTGATTCCACAGCATTAACTGAAGGGAAATATATTGCAATATATTTTGCCAGGCGCATTCTAGGAAGCCAGAGGCCAGCATTTATGTAAAATAAACATTCGACTGGAAGGAAACGTGGCACAATGCCAGTTATCATACCCAACCCTTTGTTTAACTTAGTTTGTGGTAGAAAACTTGAATTGACTCTGGGAAAAAACCTCCTCCTCTGGAAAGCATTTTTTTGGGGGGGTGGGGGAAATGATCATATCACCACCCCACTATCATTTGGCTATAAATATATGAAAGCGACATTCTAATTTCGATTTTAACCACAGCCCCCAGTTCCTTAGGTGGAAACTTGTCAGACTGCCCTTTGGCAACAAGACAGACTGGGGTCACCCTGCCCTGCGGACTGGAATTGGGGCTAGCACCGGCCATGAGTGTCAATTCAGGCTCTCCAGGATCACTCTGAGATGCGATAGCCCCTAAGGTGTCACAGAGGGCGAGTTAAGAAAGGCTCCGTGAACCCTTCACAAGCAGCAAGACAACAGGGCAAAATGGTGGCATTTTACGTGCCTTGAAACTTAGCAATAACCAAACCCTCACAAACGACAGGAAGAAATGCCCCAAACAGGCTCAGCGGGCCTATGGCCCCTCTTCGAGGGAGACAGCTTACCGCAAACTTCAAAGGTTTGTAGGCATCAGAATAAAAAAAGAACTTTTTATATTCTTGGTATATTTTTTCTCCTCTCCTGGGGGCATATCTCCTGAAATACTTCTGCTTAGTCACAGGGTGTTCCTCAAGCTGATAATCGTTCATGCGCTCACACACTTTATCCAAGAGGTCCGTCAGGAATGCCTCGGACTGGGCCAGGGGGATCTATGAAGAAGAAAAACAGAGGGAGGGAGGATTGGCCTCCAGGTTAACGTTAAGCCAGGACCGTCCAGTGAGTGGGTTTGGAGACACACAATCGCTGCTAGGGCAGACAGACACCGATTTCCTAAGGCAGCGTCTGCAGTTCTGTTACTTACATACATACCTTAAGGGAAGCTGAAACTCGAGTAGGCAAAAGTGCATGTACTTGTGAACAGACACAAATGTAGCAAACTGGAAACCATATGTATACATAGAATCATTTGAAAGTCATTGAGCTTACGGAGTAAAACCACGAAGCACAGAGCATGGCTGGTATTATCTATCTGAATGAGAGAGAGAGAGAGAGAGAGAGAGAGAGGGAGGCAGGCTGAGCCTTTCCATCAGTTCGCTGGGAAGCCCAAAGTTTCGCCCTTCTCACGGCTTCCCGTCCCGGCCCTCGGTCCCCGCCACCGCCGCGGCGAAGTGGCTGGGGCTTGCGGCGGTCACTCTCCCGGGCCGCCTTCGCGCGCAGCTGTCGCGCGTCCCGGGCGCCCGGCGAGGACGCGGCGGGCCCTGGGCCAAGCGCCTCCGCCCGGACGCGGGTCAGAGAGCGCCCCGCGCCCTTGGACACCGAGACAAAACCTCGTGGCCGTCTAGAGGGGTCAAGGTGCGGGAGGCTGCGGCCCGCGGGCGCTTCCGGAAGGGGGCGTGGAGCCGCCAAGGGCGCCGGGCGCCGCGCGCGGGCCTCTCCTCGCCACCCTCTGCTGATCAAAGCAGGAAGTTTGCATGGTAACCGGCGTGAAAGGGGCTGCATCCCAAATGAACTCGGTTTCTGCGGTGTTGATCCATCCAGCCCCTTTGTCCTCTTTCACACGCAGTGTGAACCCTTCCGGTGCCAGCGACCGCGCGACATTCACAGGCGCGCTCGGGGCGCACAAAGGGTCTCCGCGCTTCGCCGCCATCTGGCCGCAAAGCCGATCCGCCAGCGCGGCGGAATTAACATGAAAGCGCCGGGCGGCGGGGCCTGGAGGGGGGGGTGCTGGGTGCGCCGATCGGGAGCCGCCCCGCTTTCACCACGGACCCGAGTGTGCACAAACACTTGGCAGGGAGCGTAGGAAGAGGCGAGGAGCAGGCCGCGGAGGGCCCCCGCCGCACCTGCGGCGCGCACAGGTAACCCGCTCCTCCCCCAGCGCCACTGAGTCCCTCCAGCCACCCTCCAGGCCCACGCCGGCTCCTCTCCAAGCACGCGCTTTGGGGATCCAGAAACCGCCGCGGCAATGATTTGTTCTCTAGGACGGCAAGTTTTTAAAACAAGTGTTACAATTTTTAAAAAATGTCTACAGTCAAAACCTAAATGTCTCTGGGCGCCCAAGCCAAATACGAGTGGCTTTTTATTTAGGCCTGCGTTGGGCCCTTCAGGCTTTGTAAGTTGTAGATGGAAATCCATAGGTTCACAAACAAAACTGACAATCTGACTGATAGGGGAAGCATGCGTTAGGCACTGGAAATGTTAGAAAAGGCAGGGGTAAATTCTTCAACTGCGGTTAACTGAGGCAGGTATCAACAGAGTGGTTATGGTGGTTTTTTTTCTGGGGTGCATGCGTTTTATCTCCTTATCTGGGACACATAAAATAGGTTCTGGGACACATAAACTAGGTTCACATAAAGTATACTCTCCAGATATCAACAGAGCAGGATTTTATTCAAAATGAAGAGTGGACTCTTTCATTTAAAAACAAAATTAACAGTAATCAAGAACTGTGTGCTCTCCTTCCCTTCCCCCCTCCTCCTCCCATCCGAAAAGTGAACGCACTTGGTGCCTGGGGGGTGGGGCAGTGACCGGGCTGGAGGCCCGGGGTCAGGAGGAAGGAGCGCTTTCGGAAGCTGAGCCCTTCTGCAGAACGCCGAGAACCTTCCCCCTACACCGAGCGCCTGGCCTCGCCACCGAGAACCGAGAAGTTTTACAAACTGACCTCACATTAGGAGCTGGGTGAAAACATGGATGAGCACGTAAGTTTTTGGCAAAATTGTGATGTCAATGGATGAAGGACTCTCCATCCATTCCTCCATCCATTCCGAGAGGAGCCTTTTATTTATTGCGTGGGTCACAGGCTTTGCAAACAGCCCTCCACATTCCATCTTTCCCCTCAGCAGTGGCTGGGTTTTCTCATATGGAACGTGTGATTTTACGTTTGAAGACAGGAATATCGTAATTTTCTTTTTAACAGGAATACTTTATAGAGAGGGATCAACGTGCGAATTTGTAACAATTCTGTAAGGCTGTGAAGACTGACTGGCTTTTTGATGTAATCCACCGGCCCTGTGGAGTAGAGAGCCTTTAAAACAGGAGACAGTTGCTGCCACGTTGCTGCAAAGACACTAGCTCACCATGTCTACTGACGGAGGAAAGGGAACCCTCCGACCTGAGGCTAGTAGAGATCAATTTACAGAAGAGTAAAAATATTTTGATCCTTAAATCCCAAAGCATCTGATTTTTGTAGGCATTATATTTTAAAAGACGTTCGTGATTGCAGTTCTTTACGTACATTTATTCCAAAGTACACGACTGGAGTTTAAAACAATCCTCGCTAGCTGAACGCCTTCAGTAAATTTAAAGAGGGTTCATAGAAGAGTCCAGCCTTTTCCTCCTCAAATTGTTTCAGTTCTAAGAGCGCAATAAGGACTGGGGCCAGTGGAATAAAACTAAGTCTTTCTTTCTTTCTTTCTTTTTTTTTTTTTTACGGTGAAGATTTTGAATGGGACTTGTCAATAAAGCAACTCCCATTGTCATCTTCCGGGAACCTTGCCTCCGCCCTCCGAGGACGGTCTCAGAGATGCTAACCTCATTAAAATATGAATGGAAAGGGCTGGCGTCGCCACCCTCGTGTCAGGGGAGGACCTATTCAGCGCACCCGGTTTTATCTGCCATTGCTTACACATGGGCTCATCGGTACCATCCGTGATGCTTTTACTGCCATCTTGGTGCCCCGATCAAAGTAAGCCCTAACTTCGCCCTATTCTGAGACCCACCTACAGCCCTGACTCTCACGTCGTGTGTGTGTTGTTGTTAGGTGCCCTTGAATCCGGTCCGTGTCAATCTCCCTGTAGGCTGCTTCTGGCCATGTGCTTGTAAAGTGAGCAACGGAATGGGGGCAGGGATGCTCGCACTCCAACTTTGAAATAGAAGAAAAAAAAGTTGGAAGTTCTGGCTTTGGTTTCTGGAGAAAACTGCAGCTGGGGAGTCTGTTACAGACCGAGATGACACACTTTAATAACAGTCAATTACAGAATGCTTCCCGTGTTTTTTCATTACTGTGTCTCTGTTAATCTTGTAGTAAATTTCTTGCTTGATAGCTATCACAACCAGGCAGGAATACAATTATGTTACAGGGCACAATTGGACGTGGAAACTGCCGTGGTATGTCTGCCTCTGCCATTACCGTCTGACAATCGCCAATAAATTTCACTCATCTTTATCATTGTTTCGGAGTTTCCTTCAGATATGAAAACAGTGCTTCACCTGCTTAGTGGCTGATAATTAATTTTACATTGTTGCAAAGATTTTCTTCCTAGAGGGTTAGTTAATGTAGAAATTTTAATTGCATCATAGCAAATATTGCATCTAGTTTAATCACTAACTTTTCATCCATAAAAAATGGAATCACTGCTGATATTAGTTAAGAGTCAATATTTAGAGGTGAAAATTCAAAGCTCCTTGCTTTAGGCTGCAACAGAAGCATGAATTCAGCTACTCCTGTAAGCTGACGAGGTATATAATTAGCTTTTATGTTAATTGACTGCTATGAGTTTGTTGTATGACACTTCTTCATATAATATGCAAATATTGTTGACTGTTTAGTTTATGAGACAATATAATTAGAAATCTAAAGGAGTTCATTTTGATGAGGAACAATAAAGGTTGATGAATTTCTAGTGTTCTGCATGTCAGAAAAAAAAAACGAATTACATCTGTAAGGAATCAATCAAAGAAATTTTAGGTAACCTTCATTTGGCAATTAGAACCAGCTGCCACACCGCAGAACTCACAGTGGTGTTCCGGGTTACTGCGAAGCCTATGTTTAAACAGGCCTTGGAGGGAGAAATGCAGGGTTCAGTACGATTTACCCCAAATAACAGTGCATTTGAGAAAACAACATCTAATTTTTTCCCTCCTATAGTTTGAGTCATGGAAAAAGTCATTCTTAGTTAAAATAAAAAATTTTGCAAGTGTTTCCTATCCTTATTATTCATGGGCAGATATGAGTAACAGGTTGTTTAAAAAAATAGCAATAAGATGAAAGCAATATGATCTGGGGGGACATTTTTCCCAGAATTCAATCACATTTACTCTGGAGGCTATTTTCAAGTTAATAGTGACAAAGTAGAAAAATACTGCATGATGGGGCAGCACCAAAGCTCTCCAGGTGGGGGTCATCTAACTCAATTCCACTTCTTCCTAAAGTTCAAAAAAATACACCTTCCTTTCATCATTAAATATAAGATAATATTAATATGATAATTAGTAAAATACTAAATATTATAGATATAAACTGGCACTACCATTTGGTTTCCCATTTTTAAAATATTCTGCTAGTTTTAAAAAAAGACTTATTAAATTTCAAATATAGTAGGTAAAATGAAGGAAAATTCTGGTCTAACCAACCATATGAAAAATGCTGCTATTTTTCACCCTCAGTTAAAAGTCATCCAAGTGAGGTCTCGGGCACCGGAGTCACACTGTGCATCTGGCTTTGTCCCACCCCTGTCTATCCCAGAGGAGTTTGCTCATTTTAAAGAGCTACTTAACAGAAAGCAGTGAGAGATCCTAGAAGGGCATTGGCAACAATGGAGCCACATTGATGGGGCAGGAGGTGGATTTGTTTACTCATTCACAGATAGTTACTGAGCCCCATCTCCACCTCAGACAACACTTCTCCAATCCAGACTTTCTTAAAGACGACTTCCTTGATTCTGAATCGAAATTGAAATAAAATCATGGGAGTAGAGCACACGCCGGGCGGAGGTCCAGCGAACGCTAACAGATGCTGACCGCCTCTCTGTCTACCTGCTGAGTCAAGATTACCTGCGTACTGTGTGTCTCCTGGCCTCACAGCCTTCTGCCAGACACAATCTCGTCTTTCAACATCTTGCTACTGAAAGCATCGTGGCAGGTGCGTGGCCGTGCTGAGCCACCTCTGCCGACCCCTGGCCAGTGCGGAAATGGTGCGGAGGCACGCGTGGAAACCTGTCACTACGTCGCCCTGCTTTGTCTTCTGTATGCAGTGGGCAAATGGCAGCGAAATGGCGAGATTTCCGTGGGAGGCCTTAGAAGTCTAAAAGGAGAAGGGGCAGTGGATTGAACAATGACTTTAGAAACTCTGGGTGTCAAGGACATGTAGAAAAATATTACCAAGTCAATGATAGCGAATATTACCAAAATATTACCAAGTAAATGATAGCGTACAAGAGGGTAAGGGGGAACCTATATGAATAATTTGGGAGAAGGACCTGGCAACCCCCTCCCAAAAATCAATCTGCCATTGAAAACCCTATGCACAGCAGAGAAGCACTGACAATAGTGTTTCCCCTGTTGTACAGAGGGTCGCTATGAGTCGGATACGGACTCGACGGCACCTAACAACAATAATATGAATAATGCACATCAAAATGCATGTATGGAAATGTCACAATGAAAACCACGTCAAAGAATCACATGAAGGTGTACATGAAAATTTTCCAATTAAAAAAAAAGAAACTGGGTGTTTCCTTTGCACAGAGGGGGAGATGCACTTACACTGCCCCCCGTACAAATATGCACACGCATGCGCACACACCCGTGTGAACCTGTGCACACGTACTGACACCCCAGATTATGTCGAAGGTGCCAGCTGGCCTTGGAACCAACAGGCGGACAGGAAGACAGTGTGTGGCTTTTGAGTGAGGCCGGAGAGAGCTAAGGCAGAGGGGCTACGGGGCTCCCTCCGCTCCACAGGCTGTCTCAGGAGCTGGGCAAACCCGCTTGGACGGACAGAGATGCGGACAGGATGCCATGGCCAGGGGAGGAGGAAGCCTGGTCCTCTTACGCACGATATGAACTGGGGGCTGTCCCCACCTCCAGACCCCCGCTGGGCCTGAGGACACCCTAGAGCTGGCACAGAGCCTTCCACACCACCGCGGGGAGGCGTCCCTGAGCCAGGGGCCTGAGGACAGCGGGGCTCCCTGGCTTGAGCCCCTGATGCCCCTCACTAAGGGGGAGGCTTAGCAGGTGGAAATGGAGAGTAGCACTGGGGTGTCCCCTGGGGAGTGAGGGTGCTCTGGGGGACTTTGGGGTCCTGTCTTTCTGGCAGGCTTGCACTACTAAGAACAGGGCAGAGAGGAGGGAAGGCCTCAGACTGGGCCTGAGAGAAGCCGTGTGTCAGCTGGGAGGGTGGAGCCTCTTCTCAGGGGACTGTCCTCATGGCCTGGTTCCTAGTGGCCAGACAGACAGCTTCCTTGTTCCCTTCCTTCCTCCTTTCTTCCTCCCTCCCTCTCTCCCTCCTTCCCTCCATCCCTCCCTCTCCTTTCCTTCCTTCCTTCCTTCCTTCCTGCCTGCCTGCCTGCCTGCCTGCCGGCCCGTCCGTCCGTCTTTCTTTCTTCCTTCCTTCCTTCCTTCTTCCTTTCTTTCCTTTCTTTTTCTTTCTTTTTTCTTGTTTGTTTGAGACAAAGTCTCACTGTGTGGCCTAGGCTGGGCTTGAACTCTCAGTCCTCTTGCCTCAGCCTCCCACGGGCTCCTTGGGATTACAGCTGTGTGCCACCACACTTGGCTGAGACAGTTCTTTCTTTCTTTCTTTTTGGCGGTACTGGGGGTTGAACCCAGGGCCTCATACCTGCATGCTCTGCAAGTGCTGGGCCACTGAGTTGCACCCCCAGCCCCCCCCCCCCTTTTTGGAGACAGGATCTTGCTAAATTACACAGACTGCCACTCGTCTTGAACTTGTGATCCTCCCGCCTCTGCCTCCCGAGCCACATTACAGGCGTGCGCCACTGCGCCCGGCCTAAGTTCTTTCCTTTTTAAAAGTAACATATGCACTTGGATTTCTTAAAGAAAAATCCAAAAGGATCAAAAGAGTAAAATATAAGGCTCCTACCTACCCAGGCGGGGCTGGGATTTAGCTCAGTTGGTAGAGCGCTGCTCTGCAGTCTCTGAGGTCCTGGGTTTGATTCCCCCGCACCACAAAAACGGGAGAAGGACGTGGCAACCCACTCCCGAGGCAATCCCCAAACAATCAGCCATTAAAAACCCTATGAGGGTCACCATGAGTTGAATATGACTCGACGGCACCTAACAACAACAACCACCTACCCAAGCCCCCTAAGCCCTAGATCTTCTCCTTCCAGAACTATGCCAGGTGCGTGAGTCCATGCCTGGGGGAGTGAACACCTGCCGGTGTGCATGTCTGCCTGTGTGCACGGTGCATGTGTGGGTGAGCACGCAGCCCCTCTCGCCTCACGCAGGTGGGAGCACAACCCGCACTCTGCTCGCCGCTGCTTTGTCTTCCTTCCCTGTGGACCCAGGGGGAAGGGTTCGGTGCACATCCGGATGCATCTGCGACCAGTTTACTGACTGTCCACTGAAGGAAAGGCCCTAACCGTGGTGGCTCACAGATTAAACCCACTCCATGGGACACAGATTCAAGAATGCCAAAATCAGAAGATCTCCCCACGGGGAGCCATGGCCGACCACAGCCAGAACGTTTGGTAAAAACTGGGTGTATTGTTTTGGTAATACTTTTCCAAGTGTTTTTGGATAAAGCTTAACTTGTTCTGTCCCGAAACAGTAGTTTGGAGTGAGACAGGCTGGGCGTTTTGAACCCCATTTCCTAGCTGAGGACCAGGCTTCCTCCTCCCCTGGCCATGGCATCCTGTCCGAATCTCTTCCCCTCCAGGGGACAGGCACGGCTATGGATGGAGCCCTGGAGACCCCATAGTCACCTCTTGATTTTCAGATCTGGAGAGACGGCGTCACAGGCAGAGCCAGAGGGGAACCCAGCTCAGCTGGCCCCTGAGCCCCGCCTGGGGTCCACCAGGGCCTCTGGAATGCTGTGTGACCTGGTTGGAGCCACTGTGACCTCAGCTGAGGCCACCACTGGCTGGGAGCTTCTAATGGCCAGGCAGGGTCCCCTTCCTCAGATGACAGAACCTCCACCCGGGTGTCCACCCAGGAAGCACCTCTCCCCAGGACAACGGTCTGACCGTCCTCTTGCTCCTGCCCCCGAGTCCCTGCTCCTCTGGACTGGGCACCGCCAAGAAGCCCTTGGGTGGGGCTGCTGTGGCCAGTGCATCCGGGGCAGAAAAGCACTGGCCACTGCTGACTAGGGTCGTGGCTTCCTCGAGGCCAGTCGGAGGTGGCCCGTCACCCTGGCCACTGCTGCTGAGGCCTGGCCTGCTGTGCCTGAGTCCTGTCTCCTAACCAACCCCAGGCTGCAGTTGCTGCCCGTCATGGCATCCACCAGATCACAGGGCTGGGCCCTGGTGAGGGCTGAATTATGTCCCCCCCAAACGCATCCACTCGAGTCCTGACCGCCAGGACCTCAGGGGTGATGCACTTGGAGGCAAGGTCTGTGGAGGGGTGACGAAGGCCCTGGGGTGGGCCCTGCCCACGGGGCCTGTAAGAGAAGAGCTGAGGACACAGACATGCAGAGAGGAGCAACTGTCTGGGGACACAGGGAGAAGATGCCGTCCACCAGCCAAGGAGGGAACCCCAGAGGCAGGGCTTCAAGCCACATCTGAGCCAGAGCCCAAAACTCTTCCCATCCAAGCGTTTTTTGTTTTTTAGTTTTTTTTTTTTTTTTTTGCGGTACTGGGAGTTGAACCCAGGGCCTCACGCCTGCATGCTCTGCAAGTGCTGGACCACTGAGCTGCACCCCAGCCCATTTTCTTTTACTTTTTGTGAGACAGGGTCTCGCTAAGTTACGCAGACTGCCTCTGGTCTCGAACTTGCGATCCTCCTGCCTCCACCTCCCACGCCGCTGGGATGACAGGCGTGCACCACCGCGCCCAGCTCCGTCCAAGCATTTTTAATGTGCCACCCACACCTGGGTTCAACACTCAGGGTTCAAGTGGATTCAGAAAAACTCTTGAAATGCCGGAACCGGAATGGTTCAGGGCCTGGGTTCTGTTTGAAGCCCTTCCCGGGGGGGCCAGCCCTGCAGCCCCTGGCCCTGTGCCTTCGGCCTCCGGAACTCCTTCCCAGAGCCCACCTGTGGGACTTCGCTCTGGTGGCCCAGCTAATGCACAGCCACAGCCCACGACGGGCCCCAGCCTCCAGCCCTGCCACCTGCAGCCCAGCTCTGCTACAGACTGTTCCCAAGGGGCAGGAGACCATGGCTGCCAGAGGGCCGGAAGGCCACGAGAGGTGGCTGGTGAGCCCACCCCCAAGCACTGAGCACCCCCGGGGCTCCCTCTGCTCTGTGCCCATACACTGTGTAACCACTGACTGCCTGCCTTCCTCGGGGCACCCCAGTGGGGAAAGGGCAATGGGCTTGGGGTCGGCCCAAACCCCTCAGTCTAGTCTGCCTGCTCTTGCCCAATTGTGGACCTGGATCACCAGCGACCTTCTGTCCTCCGGGTGGAGGAGGAGGGTGAGCTACCTGTAGTGGCTTTTTCTTTTTGGCAGTACTGGAGCTCGAACCCAGGGCGTCACACTTACGGGGCAAGTGCTCTACCACTGAGCTGCACCCCCAGCCCTTTTACATTTTCTAATTTGAGACAGCCTTGCTAATTTGCTAATTTGAGACAGCCTGCAGCCTTAGCCCTGTGGCATCCGTTCCCATCAGATCTCAGAAGCTAAGCAGGGTCAAGCCTGGTTAGTACTTGGATGGGAGACCACCTGGGAACACCAGGCGCTGTAGGCTTGGGAGGTGGAACCTGGCAACCCACTCCCAAAAGTCAATCCGCCATTGAAAACCCTATGATCAGCAGAAAGCACTGATAATAGTGTTTCTCGCCTGTTGCGTGCAGGGTCGCTATGAGTCAGATACCGACTGGAGGGCACCTAACAACAACAACAACAACATCCCACACCTGAGCGCTGAACCACAAATGTTTTGCTGGCTCCCCACCATCTGCGTGTAGTTTTCATGCCAGCAGAATACTCCACGCGGATCCAGGGCTCATGCCACGGTTCCTTGGCTTGGCGACACTGAGGGTCCTGACAACATTTAAAACTCATCCGTCACTCTGCCTTGTGCCTGTTTGTCCAGGTGGCGTTTTCCCCATTGTATTGTTTTCTTGGGACGCATCGCTAGCTGTCCCTCGGGTGGCCGTGCTTGCATTCCCACACTTTGTCTGATGTGTTCATATTTCTGTAATTTTTCATATTTCATGAAATGGAGCTTGGCTAACGGAAAGACATCTGTAAAGTTCACACAAACCAAAGCGCAGTAGGACATTTTCCTTTCTTTCTTTTGATGGTTTCTCCCACTCTGTGGAGGAACAGCCACCGCAGGGGGGGTCACTGACTGGGACTCTTGGGAAGCCTCTGGCCGTTATTCCTCCCCCTCACTTGGACCCAAGAGCAGACGGTGGAAGGACCCAGAGAGCCAACCCCACCATGGTGGCCGGTGGAGCCAAGCCTATCCCAAGGCCATCTCAGCACCGTGGGTTGCGGCGATGGCCGGCACCTCCCTCTTCAATCCTCACAGCACCGGTTTCCACTCAGCCGCTGCTGACTGATTGATTTCTTATTTTATTTTTTCTTTCATTCTTTCTTCCTTTCTTCCTTCCTTTCTTTCTTTCCTTCCTTCCCTCCTTCTTCCTTCCTTCCTTCCTTCCTTCTTTCTTTCTTCTTTGGTCCTTCCTTCCTTCCTTCCTTCTTTTTTCTTCCTTCCTTCCTTCCTTCCTTCTTTCTTTCCTTCCTTCTTTCTTTCCTTCCTTCTTTCTTTCTTTTTTCTTCCTTCCTTTCTTCCTTCCTTCCTTCCTTCCCTCCTTTCTTCCTTCTTTTTTCTTCCTTCTTTCCTTCCTTCTTTCCTTTCTTCCTTCCTTCCTTCTTTCCTTTCTTCCTTCCTTCCTTCTTTCTTTTTTCTTTCTTCCTTTCTTCCTTTCTTCCTTCCTTCTTTCTTTTTCCTTCCTTCCTTCCTTCTTTTTTTCTTCCTTCCTTCTTTCTTTCTTTTTTCTTCCTTCCTTTCTTCCTTCCTTCCTTCCTTTCTTCCTTCTTTTTTCTTCCTTCCTTCCTTCCTTCTTTTCTCCCTTTCTTCCTTCCTTCTTTCTTTTTTCTTTCTTTTTTCTTCCTTCCTTCCTTCCTTCTTTCTTTTTTCTTTCTTTTTTCTTCCTTCCTTCCTTCCTTCTTTCTTTTTTCTTTCTTCCTTTCTTCCTTCCTTCCTTCTTTCTTTCTTTTTCTTTCTTCCTTTCTTCCTTTCTTTCTTCCTTCCTTCTTTCTTTTTTCTTCCTTTCTTCCTTCCTTCCTTCTTTCTTTCCTTTCCTCCTTCTTTCTTTCTTTTTTCTTTCTTCCTTTCTTTCCTTCCTTCCTTCCTAACTTCCCTCCTTCCTTCCTTCTTTCTTTGCGTGTGTATGAAAACTCAAACCTCAAAATACCACTTTAATTTCAGCCTAACAGCAGCAGGAGCAAGGTCTGGGGGCAGACTCTGGGTCCAAGGCAGTGTGGCAACCGAGCATTTGCACATGGCTCTGGGAAGGCCCCCAGGGGAGACTTAAGCTTCAGGGACTAAGCCAAGGAGGGAGGGGCGCCCCAGAATGGGGGCTGGGAAAGTCCAGGGGGGAAAAGGTTCTACTTCTTGGCAAAGGAGATCTTCATGGCATTGTTTTGAGTGATCTTAAAGCCCTGCGGGGCATCACGAGGTGCCCCTGCCTGCACCCCATTGTCAGACTCCACAAGGTGATGCCATGCTGCCCGGGGACCAGGCGGACCGCCTTGAAACCAGGGAAGTGGTTGAAAAGCCATTGTAAGGGGGTAGGATGAGCCTTGTCTTCAAAGACCGAGAGTATTGCGGGTTCTGGGACCTGTCCCTTACACCTCAGCCAGCCATGGGCAGGATGCAGTGAGCAGAACTTTTATTTATGGATGGTGAAGTGTGACCTTTGATTACATAGGATTTTTCCTTCTTATAATTTTGATTCGCCTGTAGCCATAGCCCTGTGGCATCCGATCCCGTCAGATCTCCAAAGCTAAGCAGGGTTGGGCCTGGTTAGTACCTGGATGGGAGACCACCTGCGAACACCAGAAGCTGTAGGCTTGGGAGACGGACCTGGCAACCCCCTCCCAAAAATCAATCTGCAATTGAAAACCCTATGAACAGAGAAGCACTGACAATAGTGTTTCTCCTGTTGTACAGAGGGTCGCTATGAGTCGGATATGGACTTGACGGCACATAACAACAATTTTGATTCAGCTCCCACATATGAGTGAGACCATGTGGTGTTTCTCTTTCTGAGCTTGTGTTTGTTCACTTAAAATAATTTTCTCTAATTTCATCCATTTCTTTCCTTTTTTTGATGGCTTCTCCCACTCTGCGGAGATAGACAGCATGAGCCCTGTGGTCTCCTCCAGCAGGTGGTGAGGAATGGGATGAGACTGGGCGGATTCTCGGAAAGAGGCTGGGCAGGTGGCATCTGCCCCGGCATGAGCTGCAGCAGGGGCGTGGCCCTGGGCGATCTGGCCCCGTGTGAAGCCTGGTGGCAGAATCACGCCAGGGGGTGGCGTGAAGGGAGGCTGGCTGGCACGCGGTGCATGATGCAGGGTGCCTGCGTCATTGTTGGCACGCCCAGGACCAGCACCTGGACAGCTCCCGTGACAAGCAGCCGCCCCGCCCTGCACAGCCCTCTTGGCAGCTGGGTCTCCCGGCTCTTCAGGTTCCTCCTTTCCTGCTTGCAGTCTCGCTCCACAGAGGTGCCCTTCACCTTGGCAATGCGATCCGAGTTGGTCCTGGCATACTGGGTGCACATGGGATTGTCGTAGAAGGGGAACCCCGCATGGGCCTCAGGGTGTTGGTGGCGCTGCTGACCTCCTTGAAGATGACAAGGCCTGGCCCCTCATCTTCAGACTCCGTGACAACAGAATGTCCAGAATCCGAGCCAGCTGGGAGAAGATGGCACACAGGGACTCCTTCAGTTCGTCCTCTCTGATCTCGCTGAGGTTGTTGATGTAAATGGCGCGGCTTGGGTGGCTCTCAGGAGCTGCCACGGTCTGAATGCCGGGGTAGGGCTTGGGGAGCAATGCGTGCACAGGACTCTGCATCTCCCATTTCTTTCTTAGGTTAATAGATGTGACATAAGTTTGTTCCCTGATCTTCTTGCTAAGGTTGTTGATGTAAATGGCGCGGCTTGGGTGGCTCTCGGGAGCTGCCATGGTCTGAATGCCGGGGTACGGCTTGGGCAGCAATGCGTGCACAGGACTCTGCATCTCCCATTTCTTTCTTAGGTTAATGCATGTGACATAATTTTGTTCCCTGATCTTCTCGCTGAGGTTGTTGATGTAAATGGCACGGCTTGGGTGGCTCTCGGGAGCTGCCATGGTCTGAATGCCGGGGTAGGGCTTGGGGAGCAATGCGTGCACAGGACTCTGCATCTCCCATTTCTTTCTTAGGTTAATAGATGTGACATAAGTTTGTTCCCTGATCTTCTTGCTGAGGTTGTTGATGTAAATGGCGCGGCTTGGGTGGCTCTCGGGAGCTGCCATGGTCTGAATGCCGGGGTACGGCTTGGGCAGCAATGCGTGCACAGGACTCTGCATCTCCCATTTCTTTCTTAGGTTAATACATGTGACATAATTTTGTTCCCTGATCTTCTCGCTAAGGTTGTTGATGTAAATGGCACGGCTTGGGTGGCTCTCGGGAGCTGCCATGGTCT
>VMDO01027813.1:0-24747 GCA_007922755.1 Pedetes capensis | reverse complement strand
GGAAAACATAACCTCCATCTTTAAGGCCTTTCACTGAATAAGAAGAGGAATTTGGGATTTTAATAGAATATATCATACATGTATGCATATTTCCATGGCTCTCTATTTTTCTTCTATCTTCTCCCTGTGTGTAAAAGTAAGTAATTTAATTTTTTGTTGGTATTCTCTTCAAGATGCTTTGTGGAGTAACAATAAAATAGCCAAAAATCTTAAACTTTTATTAAGGTTGGCCAGTTCCTATTACTTATTGTTAGTTATTTCCTAAATTATAACCTCTTTCAGATTAAATTCTACATACACATTAAAAACATGTAAACAAGCTGTAGACACTACTATAACTGACTATCATATTTAGCTTTTGAATAATCCTGAAACTAATCAAGGTATTAATAGGTGAAAATGAAACTATTTTAATTTTAAGTAATAAAACTTGCTCCAAAAAATGAAAATATGGTTTTATATTGATATGGCAACTCTGAAACCTGCTCTCAGGCAGCAACTGACTAATGTGCTTTATTAGTCATCAACAAATTGTCTGCACTGCTGGCTAATGCTGATGGTTTAAGGACAAAAGTGTTAATAAGAATGTTCTAAGTGTCAGTCTGGAGGGGAGCCATTAACTGACCTCCTGAGAGTACTAAGCTATAAAAACAATGTCTTTTATTTTGAACATTAAAACATTTCAGACATTGTTTCAAATGCTCTTGGTAAAGTGATTCATAATAATAATATATAATAATAATTCATAAAACATAATTAAAACCGATATTTATTCAAGGTTTAATGTAGAGAAAATTGTGACCCATTAGACTCCAAAATGAGAAGAAACAGCAATAATAAGCCATAAATATGTCTCTTATCCTTCTTCCTTCTACACTGGAAATACATATTTAGGTATATATCCCTGTGCCTTGGTGAGTAACTCCTTGCCAATCAATGACCTATATTACTCTATTTCACATTTCCCTCATTAGGAGACAGGAAATGATTTAATTACTATAAATGAATACAGGTCACATTATCATGTGAGCTAAAATCAATCATTTATTTTACTATTTTAAATTTCTAAATAAAATTTTGACAATTTAACACTCCAAAAATTCACTTTTCCTGGCAGATTCATATTTATTCCCTTTCCTTTGTTAAACATTGGCCAGAGAAGTCAGAATACAAAAGCATCAGAACACTTCTCTCTTCTGTTTTTGGACTATGTATACATGACTCTATGGCATATAAAAATGATTTTTGAAGATATAATAATAATATTTAAAGCATTTGCACATGATTTTATAGTTTTGCAAAATAGTACACATAAATGATCTCATCAGTCTTAATACTATTATTTCAGATAGGTATAGCTATCATGATGTATTTTGTAAGAAACTGTAATCACCTATAATAGCTGAACTTGAAAATTTGAAAAAGTCATTTGTCTAGATAGTAGTGGGTCAGTAGTATTACTGAGACTTAGACTGGTCTTCTGATTCTGAAGAATATTTTGCCAAGAAATTACTATAGGCAATAAGACATTGGACTTTATCCCTGTAGCACACATATACAATAATATATGTATATATAATATATAATAAACATATATATTCTATATATATTCTATAGAATATGTATGTATATGTATGCACATATATACTCACATATATAGTATATATAATATTTAAAGTATTTTATATATATAATATTTGAAATATTTGAGCCTAAAACCACACATACTCCATTTTTTATTTTTTTCAGACATGCCATATAGGCAAAAGATACTCAGGGATATCTTAAGAGTCATTTGTTGAAGGTAATACTCCATCAGTCTGAAAACCTCATATAGTTGTCACATCTTTCCACTCTGTGTATTATTCCACTGTGGTTCCATGAATCAAAAATAAATTATATTGTATATAACTCATCATAGATTTTGTGTCACTCTTATATATAGTTAAACCTAACTAACATAATATTATGCACTGTGCTTTAGCTCAGTTGGTAAAGTGCTGCTCGGCACTCTCTGAGGATCTAGGCTCGCTTACTAGCACCACACCACAAAAATCGGAGAAAGATGTGGCAATCCACTCCTGAAGCAATTCTGAAACAAACAGCCTTTGGAAACCCTATGAGGATTGCTATGAATTGGAACTAACTGGACAGCACCTAACAACATCAACAACAACATAATATCAGAACCTTATACTGCTGGGAGTAGAAAGTTGTTCAACAACTTTGGAAAAGACTTGGGCAATATTTTCATATCAGGTGATGCATCAGTTCTAATTCCGCAGAAATTTTTCATTTATATTTATATCTAAAGGAATGTAAACCAACACTCACAGCAGCACTATTTATTCTAGCATGAAATTGGCAATATCCCATATACACCTTAAAATGGATAAATTTCGATATATTCATACAGTAAATGAACAAAAATGAACTTCACCTGCCAGAAAAATAGAATCATAGTTTAAAAACAAGTTGAATAAAAAAGTCTTATGTAAAATATTATGTACTGTAAGCTTTCACTGATATAGAGTTCAGTAATACAAATTCCATATTTTAATCCCCTACTTAACATTATGGGAGAAGGACCTGGCAATCCACTCCCAAGGCAATCCCGAAACAGTCAGCCATTGAAAACCCTATGAGGGTCGCTATGAATCTGATACCGACTCAATGGCACCTAACAGCAATAACTTAACATTATATGAAATTTCTACATGAACATTCTTCAACTGTCAGAATGCATATGGTTGTATGACATAAAAACACATTATCTTATGATAGATTAAAATAATTATCTCTCAACACAAAACAGGGAAAATTGAACTTTTTTTGACAAATACAGTTTAAGTCCTGAAAGATCTAGAAACCTTGAAACATGAGCTGCATTAAAGAGACTTTACGCCTGCAGTCATACCACTGTGGCATCCAATCCCATCAGATCTCGAAAGCCAAGCAGGGTCAGGCATGGTTAGTACTTGGATGAGAGATAGGCTGGAAACACCAGGTACTGTAGGCTTGGGAGAAGGACCTGGCAACCCACTCCCAAAAAACAATCTACCATTGAAAACCTACAAATAACAGAGAAGCACTGACAATCGTCTTTCACCTGTTGTACATAGGGTCACTATGAGTCAGATACTGACTCAGTGGCACCTAACAACAACAAAGATACTTTGGTTTGAAAAGGCATACAAGCAGTGAAATGATGTCGACCAGATAATATTTGAAGGCATGTTGGCTACTAAACATATGGAAAGACATTTTGGGTTTGGTTAAAATTAAAACTTGAACTGTATATAAGTTACAGCTCTCAAAAATTGAATAGACTGCTACTTCCAATATGAAATGTAAGTCCCACCATAGAAAGGTTAGGCTAAGGTCACAGTTCAAATAATGTAAACATAGTTTTAATCAAACTCTAAGGCAGTCTTGCGACTACAAGCATCAAAAAAAAAAAAATTAAAAAAAATGTATTTCACTTTTCTTATACCTAACCATTTTTACTATTTTTTGAGAGATGTTTCTTTATATGCTTGCTTCTTTTATCACATGGAGGGTTATTTTACCTTTTATAGTAAAATGTGAAACAAATACACATTGAGCAATATATGATATGGCAAACCCTCTCCAGAAGTCTCAGTACTATTGATATCAATTGTATTAGAATAGACAATGCATGTGACCCAAACCTGTGCTGTTTGGTTCTTCCACTTTCTGTCATGTGTTCTGCTAAATACATTTTAAGAAGTCTAATGTGAGTGATCCAACACAACTCCAATAAAGTACCATGTGTATTATTGCTACTAAATCTTGCCTTCATAATATGTCCTGGGTAGGGGGCCTATTGAAAAGCAAGCATTTATATCTTTATGAGGATAAATGGGAAGTCACAGATCTAGAACAATAATCAACTCGAACTCATGCTGCTAGCACAGGTATGGATTTTTAATATAATCTCAGGAAGAGAAATGCTTTCAGGCATGCTTTCTCAGTTGGGAGTTGAGGAGAGCATATGCAGAGTGGCAGACAGCAGCAACTAGCCTTTGGCTGGTGGAAAGATAAAATCATTGTAAACCTGAGTTTTAAACCAAATCTACTGGATGCCATCTGGGCTTATGATTAGAATACATAGTTATGTTTTAAAAGAAAGGCTGAAATTCACAGAAATAAAATAAATAAATTAGAAAAGTGGCATTTTATATTATCCTTTCTCCACAATAGCTGATAATTGATATCCCAGAGACATAGTTAACTGTGAATTCAAATTATGTTTATTTTGAGCAGTTAGTGAACTCACCTCTAGGCATGCTTATAAAGGATAAATAAATAAGAGAATGAAAATTAGCATTCCATATAATAATAATTTAGTTTTTTCTTCTCAACTGGTCTTTTATTATGACTGCAAAATGTAGAATTCTGCCCTATTTTATCAAAAGAAATATACCCTTTAGAAATTAACACTTAGTAATCATCTATGGTTGTGCACACATATGTATGTGTCACTTATACACACAGAGACCTCTGAAAACTGCTGAAATTTCTTAGATTTCTGTGTTGAGACCCATAACATTTCTCTAACAGAACAGTCTTGTCTAAAAATATGTTAGTGGTTATTTCGAAATTAAGAACATAATAAAAAGTCTCTTGTCCTCCAAAAGAAGCAATAATGATAGATTTATCAACACCATAAGCTGCATATTAGCAAATTTCTATTTTATTTATTATTTATTTATTTATTCATTAATTTATTTATTTACACAGGGTCTCATTATGTAGCTCAGCCTGACCTGGAGCTTACCTCAGACTTCTAAATGCTGAGATTACAGGCACATGCCAACAGCCTGGTGCAAGCTTGTATTTAAACATATATATATTATATATATATATATAACATATTATAAAATACAACTACTATGAGTAGGATCTGACTCAATGGCACCTAACAACAAGAAGTATGTAATATATATTTTATAATTATATAATTGATAATTTAAATTTAGAGATATTAAAAGAAATTCATTCACACTAGCATAGATTGAATTCTGAAATATTTCTATCATGGACTTTAGATTAATGAATTTTATTAGTAACTTTTAATGAGAATACAAATTAATACATTTTATTATGACATTTACATATGTGCATATCATTTTATATTGTAATATTCCTTTCCCCATTACGCTTTACAGTCCAACATCTATCCCTCCAACTAGTTGATCCCCGTTCTTGTCACAGTTCCTCTTCTCCTTGCATGTCTTATATGTGTGTGTATGTGTATATATAAGTATATGGATAGAAAACATGAGAAAAAACATGTGATACCTGTCCTTTCCCCATTATTCTTTTTGATGCCCTTTTCCCTTTCTTTCAGTCCCCTTTCTCCTCACAAATAATCCCCATTCTACTATATATAATCTAGGGCTCTCATATGAGAGAAAACATGTAATATTTGTCTTTCTGAATTTGGCTTATAAAAATAATTCTCCTGCAAATGACATAGCTTTAATTTCTATGGTTTTGTAAAACTCTATTATGTGCATACAACATATTTTCATTATCTATTCATCTGCTCATAGACATCTAGGTTAATTTCATATATTGGCTCTTGTGAATAGTGTTGCAATAAACATGAATGTGTACATGTATCTGTGGTATGTTGACATAAATTCCTTCAGAGATATACCAGGAATAGTACAGCTGGATATTATAGTAGTTCTATTTTTTAGTTTTTGAGGAGCCTCCACACTGATTTCCATGGTGACTGTGCTAACTTACATTCCTACCAGCAGTGTGTAAGGATTGCTTCTCCCCACATCCTCCATCCTTGCCAGTATTTGTTGTTTATTTTTTTGATGATACACATTTTGACTGGGATGTGATAGAATGTTAATGCATTTACATTTTTCTGTTGGCTAAGAATGTTGAACATTTTTTCAAGTTTATTCACTATTTGTATTTTTTCTATTGAGAACTGTCTTTTCATTTGCCCATTTTTTGATTGGATGATGTGTATTTTAGTATTTAATTTTTGAGTTCTTTATGTATTCTAAATGTGAATCCACTATACATTTTCTCCCATTCTGTAGGCAATCTCAACATCATCAAAGCTATAAATAATAAACCTATATCCAGTATCATAAAAAGTAGGGAAAATCTGAAAGCATTTCCTCTAAAATTATGAATGAGACAATGATGTACACTTTCTGCAATTTTTTGGGGGGATGCTTGAGACTGAAACCTGGGTCTCATTCATATTAACCAAATACTCTCTGACTGAGCTGTATTCTCACCCTCTATTTCTATTTTTTATTTTGAGAAAGGGTTTCACTAAGTTGCATAGACTGCCTCTAGCCTCAAACTTACCATCTTCCTGCCTCAGCCTCTCAAGTAGCTGAGTTTGCAAGTATGCACCAAAGTAGCAGCCTTCACCTTCCCCATTTTTATTCAACATAGTTATTTAATTCTTAGCCAAAGCAATTAGGCAAGGAAAAGAAAGAAAAAGAATATAAATAATAAAGGAAGAAATCAAATCTTCCCTATTTGCAGGTGATACAGTAATACACTTAAAGGACCCTAAAGATTATAAGAGAAAACTCTTAGATCTGATAAACACTTTCAGCAAAGTAACAGAATATAAGATCAACATACAAAAATCAGTAGGCTTTCTACATACCAATAATGAAGATTCTGAGAGATAAATCAGAAAATCAATCTCATTCATAAGTACTTCAAAAAATAAAATACTTAGGAATAAACTTAACCAAGAAATTGAAAGAACTTTAGAGTGAAAACTCTAGAATATTGAAGAAAGAAATTGAAAAAGACTGTGGAAGATGAAAAGACCATCCATAATCAATGATTACAAAAATTAATATTGTAAAAAATGGCTATATTATTGAAAGCAATCTACATATTCAATACAATCTTCATCAAAATTCCAATGACATTCTCCACAGAAGTATAAAAAACAATTCTAAAATTCATATGGAAACACAAAAGACCCTGAATAGCCAAAGCAAATAAGGAGAAAGAACAGTGTCAGCAGTATCACAATACTCAATTTCAAATTATACTGCAGCACCATATTAAAACATCCATCATGGTACTGGAAAAAGCAGACATATAGACCAGTAGAATAAATAGAAGATCCAGAAATAAACTCAGCTCAGTTGGTAGAGCACTGCACTGCAGTCTCTGAGGTCCTGAGTTCAATTCCCAGCACCACAAAAATGGGAGAAGGGCCTGGCAATCCACTCCCAAGGCAATCCTGAAACAGTCAGCCATTGAAAACCCTATGAGGGTTACTATGAGTTGGATACGGACTTGACAGCACCTAACAACAACAACAGCAACATCCTAAAATACAAATTTCTAACACTTAAATACTTATTATAACTTCAATTCTCATTAAATTTAAAGCAAACATACCTATATCTGATAATGTAGAGGAAGATGGTAGCTGTCATAGGTGTTAATTAACAAGTACATAAATTATATACACTGCCCTTGCTCAGTCACAAACCCAGGGCCTCATGCACGCTACACAAATGCTCTCCTGAGCTACATTCCTAGTTCCTATGTGCTTATTAAAGATTGTGCATATCAATTTTGACCCTTATATAGTCCTGTGAAGAAATTAAGGCAAAACTGAATATACAATAGTATCACATAAGTTCCCTGACTCAATATTTTAGGCTAGAGTCCTCATTTCTCAGATAAAATAATTCTCTTTAATTTTTTGTCTAATTAAATGCAGAAAGTTTGGAGTCAAGGTATGCACCTGCAGTCTCCTGACTTTGGTGTTTTACACTGAATTATGCATCACTATACTTTATAATGGGCTGAAACATAAATAAGATCATGTGCCTGGTACAGAATCCAGGAGTGTTTCAACCCATTGTTCATAGGGTCACTATGAACTGGACTTTTTCTTTTATTTGTCTAACAAATTGTTTAATATAAAGCTGTGCTTTAAACAATGCATTCTCAACCTTCATATCTAGAATGATGCTCCTTTTCCTGTCTTTAATTCTTCCCTAACAATTACAGTGAGTTTCTGGAGGCATCAGTACAAGCAGGACAATTGAAGCTTTACAAAATACTCTGCATAGTGGTACTGTAACTTACTTTATCTGTCAGCATTATCCTTTTATTTCTCATAGACCCTTGCACTTGGGAGGAATAAAATGCTATGTGTCATTAATTTGTATGCTAAAATAAAGAGCTTCTCAGCAGGTTACACTTGAGATATTTAAACCGGAGTGGTGGTAAGACAGTCGTTAATTATCCAGAAATGAATCTTGAGAATGTGAACTCTGCATTCATGAGAGTATATATCCTCTGAGAGGCACTGGCTAAGAGCTCGACAATGATGTAGTGGCCCCATACTGCATGATTGTTATTTCACACAGTCAGGAACTTTAGGCCACAGGTTATCCACTCAAGATGATCTTAGAGCAAAGGATAAGGGTAGCATATATGTAATGCATTTTATCTCTGTCTAACCAAAAGCCATGAGTGGTGTTTGATAAGAATTCTCTAAAACAAGATTTGCTGATTTATCCTTTAATTAATACAGAAGTTTGTCCCTTATTTGCACTTAGTATTTATTAATTTACTTAATACTCTAAACAAAAACATGAGCTGTGTGTCTAATAATATCCACATTTTACTGATGAGGGAATTAAAGCAGAAGAATTGAATTTAGTTATCATAGCTGGAATTTGGAGCCAAGCAGTCAAGTGTCAGAACACATGGATAATCAAACAAGATTATTTCCATAGAATTTCCCTGAGGCTTTTTTACTTGAAGTCTTCACGTTCAGCAAATCATCAGTTCCAAGCAGTGAAATGAGCTCTCTGGTAAAAATGATAATGTCCCAGAGATAGTATTAGGAGATTATTCTCCTCCATAAAAGGCAACTTCTCTATATGTAGAACTTCCTTACTTCTCAATTTTATTTTTCTCTAAGAAGAATGGGTTGAATTTCTTCTGAAAACTTCTCTAGTTACAATCCCAAACTCTTCTGTTTATAAAGTGCCTTGTCAACCTGCTACTATTTTTTAAAAATCATTCTTTATTTTAATTTCTCCAACAGAAGCGTTGAGAAGAACACACAGTTGTAACGAATATTTCATAAAGATATGATTTATTAGGACTTCTTTGCTTTTGCTTCAAAAATTATCCATACTTCAGAAAGCAAATATACAAAAACTACCTGCTGGTATAGCAACTAAACCAAATCTCCTAAAGACAAATCTGGATTTCATAATAACTTCTGGGTCTTTTAGTCCATGGAAAAGACAGTCAATATTCCATTAATATTTTAGCTGACAAAGGAATTTAGTTCTAAGCTAGCACATGTGGCTGTCAGAACTGGCAGGTATGCTACTGTAAAAATTACTAATGATTTAATTTTTTATGAGCTTCACATCTTTTTATATGAAAATAAAATTAATTTATGATTAAGGGGTAAAGAAAATTCTTATAACAATTCCCTAATGCATCTTGACAATACTGCCAATTCTTTTTCAAATATTTGCTATTACTGGTTACTTCTCTACTCTTGGTAATTACAAGTATGTACTTACTCTATTCGTTCATGAATAGAGTTGCCTCCAAATGAACACCTTTGGCTTTTACTACAATATTGGGAGTATTTCATTTGTTGTTGTTGTTGCGAGGTGCTGTAGAGTTGAGTCTGACTCAGCCACCCTATGTACAACAGAACAAAACACTGTGCCATGGCTGACGCTATGTCAGTGCTTCTCTGCTATTCATTGGGTTTTTACGGCTAATTTTCTCTAGACTGGGCTGCTGGGTGCTTCTCCCAAGCCTATAGCACCCAGTATTCCCAGGTGTTCTCCCATCCAAGAAATGATCATGCTTAGCTTCCAAGATCTGGTGGGACTGGATGCCAGGGTGTTATGACTACAGACATGGTCTTCTTTATCTACAGTGAATTAAGATGTAATTTGGTACAATAATTAATTATTATGTGCAGGTTATCAACTAGACACATGTCTTAAATGGCAAGAGAAATACCAAAAGCACAAACAAGATAAATAACTATAATCTGTCTTTGTGTTCTTTTGTGTGACTATGATTTAATAACTGACTTAGTCTCAGGTGATGTTGCATATCACTCTTAACAAACATGGAAGAAGAAAGATGAAATTTGCAATTTTCTCACTGATGCTTATAACATGCAAATTATCCCAAATACACATCAAGGTGCATTTACATGTTACAAATGCAAATTAAAGTAACCAATTATTTGATTTTTGGAATATATAATTAGATATTATTCTCAACAAAAGGTAGAGACCTACATATGTCATATTTTTAGTAACTCCTCCCAAAATTTAGGAGAAACTTGAAGTTAAATATGAAAGAATCAATAATTGCTTTCCCTCCCTGTTATTAGAATTATCCATTCTTTTAGTAATATGGCTTATTAAGCCAGTTAACTAAAAGCCAATCATTTTCAGTAGAATCTAGTGGCCTTTTGGAGTCATTTCAACACAAGACTATGGATCCCAATTGATAAATCACATATAAGACAAGGTTACACACATGCACACAGACATGCACACATGCACACATATAGGGGGAGAGAGAGAGTGAGAAAGACCTACATTGAAAAACACCTTTACATGATCATGAGAGCATTCACCAATGAGTTGTGAGAAAGCCTATATTTAATTAGTAGAGCACTTATTTATGTAACTGAGAGAAGTTAAAAATAATGTCTCTGTACTTATATAAGAAAATACACTTTTTTTGAAAATCTTTTATTATAATCATGCTACTACATCTAGATAATCAAAAAAAAAAAGAAAGAAAGAAAGAAATAAACCTCTGTAACATGTGTGTTACAAGGTAAAAATGTAGTAGCAAGAATTTTTCATGTTGGGGTAGCAGAACCAGTGTGAAAAAATATGATTGGTCCTGCCCCATAACAGAGTTTGTAAGGAGGAAACTGCCTCACAATTAAAACAATATCTGGAAGAGCTGAATGTATTTACATGGATTCCACAAATTCCAAAGCAAAATGTGTATTTTGAAACATGACATTGCTAAGTTGCTGCCTCTTGTGTAGGGGGGATTGAAACTAAAAGAATTGTAGACTTTTCAAATAAAGGAGATTTCAGATATATATATATATATATATCTGAAATATATATATATAATTTATAAATGTTGATGGGGTAAGTTTTATGCAATTTCCTTTATGCAACTGTTATATGAATTTTGGTTACCCTTTTATTAACTTATACATTTCATAGAATCTTTTGATTAATATATAGTAAAGAAAGTACACATTTGGGTTATATTACTTTCTTTTCTCCATGTTTATGTATTGTTGTATCAACTAGTTTGAAATTATACTCTATCATTCCACATTGTTTCCTCTTCCTTGCCCCTTTCTTCAAAATCTGCTCTCCTCCCACTAGACCTCTCCTCCCTTCTTTGTACTCTGCTTTAAATTTCTTCTTATATAAGGCTGTGTTCATTCACTTAAGATGATATTCTTCAGTTCCATCCATTTTGCTGCAAATGATATTATTTCATTCTTTTCATTGTTGAGTAATATTCCATTGTGTATATATGACATAAAATTTTAAATCTATTCCTTTGTTGATGGACATTTTGGTTGCTTTCATATCTTTGCAACTCCAAAAAGTGCTGCTGCATTAAATATGGAAATGCAGGTGTATCTATGGTATGATGATTTATCTCTCATTGAGTACATTCCCAGGGGTGGTATAGCTGAGTCATATGTGATTTCTATTAGTTTTCTAAGATGTCCCCATATTGATTTCCAAAGTGGCTAACCTAATTTATAGTCAGACCAACAGTGTAATATTGTTCCCTCTAATCTGCATCTTCCCTAGCATTTGTTATTGTTTTCTTGATCTTGACAATTCTTACTATAGTAAGATGGACTCTCAATGTTGTTTTGGTTTGCATTTTCCTGATGGTAAGGGCTATTGAGCATTTTTTCATGTGTTTTTTAGCTTTTCAAACTTTTTATTTTTTTTTCAGTACTGAGGGTTGAACCCGGGGCCTCGCACCTGCATGCTTTTCAAGTGCTGGGCCACTGAGCTGTGCCTATAGCCCTTTATTTATTTATTTATTTTTTTTTTGAGATGGGGTCTCACTAAATTATGCAGACTACCTCTGGTCTCGGACTTGCGATCCTCCCACCTCTGCCCCCTGAGCCACTGGGATTACAGGCGTGCGCCACCGCACCCGGCGCTTTTCAAACTTCTTCATTTGAATATTGTCTGTTTAATTTCTTTGCCCATTTATGTATTAGTTTATTTGTTGTCTTGGAATTTGCTTTCTTAAGTTCTTTGTATATTCTATATATCGGTCATTTGTCCAATGTGTAGGATGTGAGTAATTTCTCCCATTCAGTGGACTCTCCCTTAACTCTCTTGATTGTTTCCTCTACTGTAAGAAGCACTTTAATTTCACATAATCCCATTTGTCAATTAATGGTGTAATTTCTTGCAATATTAGAGACTTGTTAAGGAAATACTTTCCTATTCCAGTGTGTTGGAGCATGTTTCCAATCTTTTCTTCTAGAAATTTTGAGGTTTCTGGTTTTATGTTGAGCTCTCTGATCCATTTCAAATTGACTCTCAGGTAAATTGAGATATGCAGGTCTATTTTCAGTTTTCTGCAAATGAATATCCATTTTCCCTGAACGATTTGGTGAGGTTATTTTTTCTCCAATGATATCCTTCACTCCTTTGTCAAAACTCAGGTGGCTGTAGTTGTGTGGGTGTGTCTTTGAGACTTCAATTCTGTTCCATTGGTCTCAACGAATATTTTTGTGCCAGTTGTTGTTGTTGTTAGGTGCTGTGGAGTCAGTATCTGACTCATAGCGACCCTAATAGGGTTTTCAATGGCTGTTTCGGGATTGCCTTGGGAGTGGTTTGCCAGGTCCTTCTCCCATTTTTGCGGTGCTGGGAATTGAATTCGGGACCTCAGAGACTATAGCGCAGCACTCTACCAACTGAGCTAAATCCCAGCCCTTTGTGCCAGTACCAAGCTGGTTTTACCACTGTAGCCCTGAAGTATTGTTTGAAGTCAGGTATTGTGATTTCTCCTGCACTGTTTTGGCAGCTTAAGATTGTTCTGGCAATATATGGTCTTTAGTATTTCCATATGAATTTAAGGATTTTTTTTCCTATTTCTGCAAAGTCTTCATTGAAATATTAATGGAGATTTCATTAAATATGTAAATTGCTTTTGGTTGTGTAGCCATTTTTTCAAAATTGATTCTCCAATCCATGAGCAGGGGAGGTCCTTCCATCTTCTAGTAACCTCTGCGATTTCTTACTTTTAGTGTTTTGAAGTTTTCCCTGTAGAGATAGATCTTCAGAATCTTTGGTTACACTGAACTCTAAATATTTCCTTTTTTGTGTGGTTTATTGTAAATGGGAGTGTTGCCTTAATTTCCTTTTCTTCTTGTTTACTATTGGTATAAAGAAAGAATATGGAGTTTTGAGTGCTAATTTTGTATCCTGCTACTTTGCTGAAAGAGTTTAGCAGCTCTAGGGGTTTTCTAAGGGAATTTTGGGAGTCTTTAGGTTAAGGACCATATCATCTGCAAATAAGGATAATTTGACTTCAATTTTGCCTATCTGTATCCCTTCAACTTCTTTCTCTTGCTTGATTTCTCTGGCTGGGATTCTGATCACAATATTGAAAAACAGGAGAGGGTGGACCTCCTTGTTTTGTTCCTGCTCTTAGGCAGAATGGTTTCAATTTTTCCCCATTTAATATGATTGGCTATAGTTTTACATATATGGACTTTATGATGGTGAGGTTGTTGTTGTTGTTAGGTGCCATTGAGTTGGGTCCGACTACTAATGACCCTCATAGAGTTTTCAATGCTTGATAGAAATGAGATAGCTTTAGGAGGGGATTGCCACATCTTTCTTCCATTTTTTTGTGGTGGTGGAAATGGAATATAGATCTTCAGAGAATGCAGAAGAGCACACTAATGGTGCTGAGATATTTCCTTATTATGGCCATTTCCCCATGGCTTTTATCATGAAAAGATGTTACACTTTGTGAAAGGCCTTCTCACCATCAATTGAGATGATCATGTAACTTATGCCTGTAGGTGTCTTGATATGTTGAATTATACTGATTGATTTTCATATGTTTAACCATCCCTGCATCTGTGGAATGAGGTGCACTTGATCATTGTGTATGATCTTTTTTATGTGTTGCTGAATTCAGTTTGCCAAAATTTTATTGAGGATTTTTGCATCAGTGATCATCAGGGAAATTGGTCTATAGTTCTCTTTTATTAAAGTATCCTTGTCCAGTTTTAGTATCAGGGCGATACTGGCTTTGTAGAATGAATTTGTAAGTGTCTCTTCCTTTTTTAATTCATTAAATAATTTGAGGGTAATAGGTATTAATTCTTCTTTGAAGATCTTATAGAATTCTGCTGCAAACTCCTCTGGTACTGGGATTTTGTTGTTGTTCTTGGGAGACTCTTTAAAGTCACTATTTTGGTAAATGTAATGGGTCTGTTTAAATTGCTTAGGTCCTTTGGGCTTAATTTTGGTAATTTGCATATGTTAATTAACTTTTCCATTTCTTCTGCATTTTCATTTTTGTGTGGAGTACGATTTCTCGAATTATTCCCTGATAATCTTTTGGAATTCATTGATATTGGTGTTTATGACCCCATTCTCATCTAATTTTTTTTAACTTGGCATTTTTCTTTGTTTCATTTGGTGAGGTGGGCTGTGGGGACATCTATTTGATTAACCATGAAAAACCAGCTCTTAGATCAAGTTTCTTTGTGTTTGTGTTTGTGTTTGTTTTGTTTTGTTTTGTTTTTGTGGTGCTTGGGGTTGGACCCATGGCCTCACATTTGCATGTTTTGCAAGTACTGTACTACTGAGCTGCACCCCCGGCCCATTTTTTTTTTTTACTTTTAGAGGAAGGGTATTGATAAATTACACAAACTGCCTCTGGTCTCAAACTTGCCATCCTCCTCCCTCAGCCTCCCAAGCTGCTGGGATTAAAGGCTGAACCATTGCACCCAGCAGACCGATTCATTCTTTGTATTGCCTTTTCGGATTCTAATTGGGACATTCCTGCCTTGATTTGATAATATCAGAGTGCTCTTTATAGGACTTGTTTGGTTTT
This sequence comes from Pedetes capensis, assembly GCA_007922755.1. Taxonomy (NCBI): domain Eukaryota; kingdom Metazoa; phylum Chordata; class Mammalia; order Rodentia; family Pedetidae; genus Pedetes; species Pedetes capensis. The sequence continues at coordinate 9,558 of VMDO01027813.1, read as the reverse complement.
GATCTTCTAGTACCTAAGGATGTTATTAAGTTATTTAACTAGAACTTCCCTAAATTACTGATGAAGACATTCATTGCTATGAACTTCCCTCTTAGAACTTCCTTTGCTGTATCACATAAATTTTGAATGCCATAAATTTTGAATGTATTTTCATCCTTGTTTGATTGCAGAAATTTTTAAATTTCCTCTCTGATTTCTTCAATGACCCATTGATCATTCAGCAGTATATTATTTCCTGTTCATAAATTTATAACATTTGCAAAATTATTCTTGCTTTTGAGTTCTAGTCTTATTGCATTGTGTTCTGACAAGTTATAGTGGATGATTCCTATTTTTCTGTATTTATTGAGACCATTTTTGTGGACTAAAGTGTGATCTACTTTAGGAAAAGTTCTATTTGGTACTAAGCAGTATGTGTATTCTGCATAAGATCGATGGAATATTCTGTAGATGTCTGTAAGTTCCAACTGGTCTATGGTGCTATTGAAGTCCTTTGTTTCCTTGTTGATTTTTTGCTTTGTACCTGTCTCTTGGCAAAAATAGTGTATTGAAATCACTCATAATTATTGTGCCTGGCCTAATGTGTTCCTTTATTGCCAATAAAATTTGTTTTATGTAACTGCATGTTCCTGTATTTTGTGAGTAAATGTTAAGTATTTTAATGGGCTCCTGATTGACTATTACTTTTACTAATATGTAGCATTTTTCTTTGTCTCTTGTGATAAGTTTGGAGTGGAAGTGTAAATTTTCCAAATTTAGTATTGCCCTTTCTGCTTTTTTCTTGCTTTCTTTCTTTCTTTCTTCTATTTTTTTTTTTTTTTTTTTTTTTTTTTTTTTTTTTTTTTTTTTTTTTTTTTTTTTTTTTTTTTTTTTGATTTCCACATTCTTGGTATATTGATTTCCAGCCTTTAAATTTCAGCCTTTTATGAACTTTATGGATGAAGTGAGTCTCTTCAATGCCATCTATCAAGGGTTTATATTTTTTATTCCAACTGGTCAGTCTATGCCTCTTGATTGGTGAGTTAAGACCATTTACATTGAGAGTAATTTTTGAGAGATGTTTGTTATTCTGCATCTATTTGGTACTTGTTTCTGTTTTTTATTCATAGTTAGCTTATTGATTTATTGCATTCCCTTCACATTTATTATTCATTCCTTTGGTCTTGTATTTGGGGTTATCTTACTTTTCCCATATGCAGAGTTTAATTGAGGATCTTCTGTAATGCTGGCTTGGTGGTCATGAAATGTTTAAACAACTCAATATCATGGAAAATGTTGAACTCACCATCACATAGCTTCACTGGTTAAAGTAGTCTTGGTTGACAGATATTTTTTTCAGAAACTTAATGATGTCTGACCAAGCTTTCCTTGCCTTTAAGGTTGTTGTTGGGATTTAGCTCAGTGGGTAGAGCGCTGCGCTGCAGTCTCTGAGGCCCTGAGTTCAATTCCCAGCACCGCAAAAATGGGAGAAGGGCCTGGCAATCCACTCCCAAGGTAATCCCGAAGCACTCAGCCATTGAAAATCCTCTGAGGGTCGCTATGAGTCGGATACCGACTCGACGGCACCTAACAACAACAACAAGGTTGTTGTTGAGAAGTCAGCTGTTACTCTGATGGGTTTACCTTTATGAGTTGGCATTTCTTTTTTGGAGCTTTTAGAATAGCTTCTTTGCTCTCTAGATTTAGCACTCCAATTATGTTTCTTGGAGAGAATCTGTTCTGATCTATTCTTTTTCGCGTTCTGAATGTCTCAGTTGTATATGTACCCAACTTTTTCTTTAGGTTTGGGAAGTTCTCATCCAATATTTCTTTGAATAAATTTCCTAATTCTGTCATGTTGTATTCCCCTTCTTCATGAACCCTCTGAATGTGTGGGTTTCATTTCTTCATTTTATCAAACATCTCTTGAAAATTTTGCTCAAACTGCATCACCTTTCTTTCTATCTTGGCATGTGACTAAATAAGGTCTTCGAACTTTTCCTCGCCTACAGCCATACCACTGTGGCATCCCATCCCATCAGATCTTAGAAGCTAAGCAGGGTCAGGCCTGGTTAGTACTTGGATTAGACACTACCTGGGAACACCAGGTGCTGTAGGCTTGGGAGAAGGACCTGGCAATCCACCCCCCCAAACAGTCAGCCACTGAAAACCCTATGACTAGCAGAGAAGCACTAACAATAGTGTTTTCCCTGTTGTATGTAGGGTCACTATGAGTTAGATACCAACCTGATGGTCCCTAATAACAACAACTTTTCCTCAGCTTCAGCTATCCTATTTTTTGCTTTGTCTAATCTAGATACTGGGGCTGGGATTTAGCTCAGTTGGTAGAGCACTGTGCTGCAGTCTCTGAGGTCCTGAGTTCAATTCCCAGCACCGCAAAAATGGGAGAAGGACCTGGCAATCCACTCCTAAGGCAATCCCAATACAGTTGCCATTGAAAACCCTGTGAGGGTTGCTATGAGTCGGATACTGACTCGACGGCACCTAACAACAACAACAATCTAGATGCTAGAGATTCTTCTGTAATACTGTGTTGATTTATTTTTCCTTGCACCTCAAGAACTTTTGCTTTATTCTTTTTCAGTATCTTAATTTCTCTGGAGAATTATTTTCCAATTCCATACATTTTTTTTCAGTGAATCAATTGCTACATTGTTGATGTCTTTGAGGTCATTCAACATATTTAAGAGCAGGGATTTATATTCTCCATCAGGCATCTCCAGGAATCCAGTCACCCTGAAATTATCTGTTGAGGGGCTATGGTCTTCCAGGTCCAGATCCACTCATGATGGGTAGACAGTGTCCCCACATGAGGAAGAGTATCTTTAATAAAGGCATTGGAAGGAAAATCCACTGAAGGGGGAGGAGTACTCCTAACCTCAGAGGGAAAGTCTGCCAAGAGGGGAATAGTACCTCCAAAAGGGTCTCTTCATGGAAAAGGACTTGGAACCCCATCTTTTCTTTTTCTTAAATTTTGATTGGTCACTATTGTAGATTTCTAGAAATATTAATGAAAAAATATTCTTCTGGCTCTGTGGGTAATGGTAATTCAGACTGGGAGTTGACAAGCCTCAGGCTGCCTTGAATGGAAATCCCTGAATGACTTCCAACAGCGTAAGCTCCTTAAACAAAAGCCTTTGTATGGACAGCTCTACAGGAAGCAAAAGCACCCATTCTTCATAACAACAGACTCAATGGGGTGACATACAGGTGGCAGTTAACTGCCCTAAATTCCTGCATAAAGTTAAGAATAGTCAATTGTTACAGGAAATGCAGACGCTCAGGTCATCTTGGTTTATTTCTTTAAAATAATCACACTTTGGCTCTGAGTTCCTTTTCCACTTTGATTGATTCCACCTGACACCCATGTGACAATTGATCCGGTGATTCCATCAATGCAACCAACTTCCTTGTCTTTTTCTGACCCTTCATACGATTTAATGAATTGTAATTCTGTATAAAAAGGCTGGATAATCTGGAAATAAAGGGAACAAGGTCACACTGCCTCCAAGCTGCTGTGTCTGTTACCTGTCGCCAACTCCTCATCCACCTTTGGGAATCCCTGGATTCTATCTAGGCTGCGGCTGGTCTGCGGCAATTGTCTATAGGATCTTTCCATCTGGCTTGACCTTTCATGTTTTTTCTGTTTTTCTGGTAAGGCTTGCACATTGCTTAGTGTATGTACTAGGCTCACCTCCTTCATGTGTAAAGAGGTTCTCCCACATGACTGGATAATGACCCAGTCACTAATACATTTCTCCCCAAGGTAAGTCTCAGTCTCAGGGTCTGTTTCCTAGTTCTCATTGAAGACTCTGCAGTCAATATGGACTGGTTTGTTTCTCTCTGTCCTCTATGCTTGTAGTTCCCAATCATGTCACCACCTGGAGCATCTCTTTTAGGCTTCCCAAACCCATAGTGGGCTGGGATTTAGCTCAGTTAGTAGAGAGCTGCGCTGCAGTCTCTGAGGTCCTGAGTTCAATTCCCAGCACCACAAAAATGGGAGAAGGACCTGGCAATCCACTCCCAAGGCAATCCCGAAACAGTCAGCCATTGAAAACCCTATGAGGGTTGCTATGGGTCGGATACCGACTCGACGGCACCTAACAACAACAACAACAACAACAAACCCATAGTGCTCCTTCTCTGTGTTGCAGGCACTTCTGGGTCCTAAATATAGCAATGTAGCCTAATCAGTGTTTCTTAGCTTCCCTGTTCTCAAGGTACCAGTTCTCTGCATTGTAGGCGCTTCCAGGACATGTACATGACCCTGCCTGAATTGTTTCTCTTAGGCTTATGATTCTGCAGGCACTACTTGTCTGGGTCACAGGCACTCCTCTGCTGTAAATATGCCACTGCCTGACCCACGTCTCTTAGGCTTCCAGGACATGGAGTGCCACTTCTCTTCCTGACAGGCACAAGAGCTCTGTCATAAACTAAAAAGTGTCTCTTTATTTCCCAGTTCCCACTGAGCTCCAAAATTCCAGGGCACTACACACTCCCATGCCTGAATTATTTCTCTTAGGCTTTCTAGTCCCTCAAGCACCATTTCTGTGGGTGCAGTCATTCCCACACTATAAACATACTGCTGCCTGCATGGTGTCTCTTATACTCCAAGGACACACAGCACAACTTCTTTATATGGTAGATACAGGCACTGCACCACAGCCTCAATACTGTTTCCTTGTCTTCCTGGTCCTACTGGCATTTTAGATGCCCAAATGTGCCTATTCTTCACCCCTACTCAATCTTTCTCCCTCTATCTTGAGTTCCAGTGGTGCCAGAGGCCAAGGCAGCAACATTCTCTCCCCAGAAAAAAAAAAGTGCAGTCTCAAAGTCTGAGAACCTGCAGGAGGGTCATTCAGCCCTGCTTCCTTCCAGGTATGTTCCCCAGTACCTCTAGCCAGCTGTGCATTCTCCCAGGGGGCCCCATATCCACTGAAGCCTTTCATAGTTGTTTTCCCTGGCTTAAAGTTTCTGGTGAGTTGCTCTGCCATTTCTTCTGCTTCTCCATCATTTTAATCTCCACTATTTGGCAAGTTGTCCTCCTTCCATTCTTTACTTTTTAATTATTAAAGCTCCTCTCCACTCTTTTTGGTTTGTTTGTTTTGTTTTGAGTAGAGAACTTCACAAGTTTCTCTCATAGTTCACTTCCTGAATTGAAGCATGGCTGTTAACCATCTTAACCAGAACTGGTATACTTCTATTTCAATGTTTGCAATGTTATGTCATAATACCATGACTTTCTCATTCATCCTTCTCCAGACTTGTACCTATTATTTTGTCAATATCAAGTTGTCCACTAGACACAATGGACATACTAGGGACAGGGACAGTTTTAGAAACCCACAGAAATCTTTTAAATTCTTTTAAAATGAATGTTAATCTTAATAGAGTATTTAATGTACACTATAAATACATTTTATTTTATAACCCAAAGTTTCATGCCCAGGAGAATATTTAACACATAATATAAATGTGTTTGGGCTGTGGTTTAGCTCAGTTAGTAGAATACTGCTCCTACTTTCTGAGGACCACTGTTTGATCCTCAGCATGAAAAAAATGGGAGAAGGATGTAGCAGTGCACTTGTGAAACAGTCAGCCATTGAAAACCCTATGAGAGTTGCTATGGCATGGACATAACTCCATGGCACCTAACAACATTAACAACAACAACATGAATATATTTAGCTTTATAATAATCCAATTATGAAGTATACTTTAAAAATTGTTCCCTCTTTCTCCTTTTCCTCTTCCACATCCTTAAGTATTCACCTTTTAATTTTCATGTCAGCTTTTCCCCCTAACCTCCACATGTAAGAGAAAACATGTGATGCTTGTCTTTTTGAAATTAGCTTATTTCATGTAACATGATGAGTCTGTCTTTTTCACAATGTATGCTTTGGCAATTTTGTCAAGAATCAGATGGCTTCAGCTGCATATGTTTACCTCTGAATCTTCTATTCCATTGAGATACATGCTGATTTTGTGCCACTATGCTATTTTTTTTTTACTATGGCTCTGTAGGATAGTTTAAAGTCTGGTGATGTGATACCTATAGTATTGCTCTTTTTGCTACATATTGCTTCGGCTATTGAGGGTCTTCTTTGTGTCCATATAAATTAACATTTTTCTTCTATTTCTTTGAAGAATGTCATTGGAATTTTGATAGAGAGTGCATTGAATCCCTAGATCACTTTGGTAATATGGTCATTTTAGCCATATAAATTCTACTGATCCATGAACATGGAGGTATTTCCATCTTCTTGGATCATTGACTATTTTTTTGTCAATGCTTTATATTTTTCATTATAAAAGTCTTTAATACCTTTGAGTTTATGCATTGTTTTCTTTAGGTTATTATGAATGGGGATTATTTTCTGACATTTTTGGCAAGTTTGTTATTGGTATATAGAAAAACTACACATTTTATGTTTATATTATGTCTTGTTACTCTGCTGAAAGTTTTTATCAGATCTAAGGGTCTTTTTATACAGTCTGTTGGGTCTTTTAAGCATACAACAATAACATATTCAAGTAGGTACAATTTAACTTGTTCTTTCCTAATTTTAATACCTTTCCTTTCTTTCTCTTGCTTTTTAATCTGATCAAGATCTCAAGCACTGTGTAAAATAAGAATGGTGACAATGGTTATCCTTGTCTCATTGTGCTTTTAGAGAAAATTATTTCAGTTTTTCTCCATTCAGTTTAATGTTGGCTATAGGTCTACAATTTGTAGTTTTGACATATCATCCTTCAATTCTTAGTTAAAGGCTTTTATCATGAAGATGAGTTTGATTTTGTCAAAGGTTTTTTAGGCATTTATTGAAATGGTTATGTGATTTTTGTCTTTGGTATTGTTTATATTATACATAATGTTTACCAATGGGCATATGTTGAACTTTCCTTACATTATTGGAATGAATCCAACTTGAAAATTATAATTAATCTTTAAAATGTGCTGTTGGGCTTGGTTTATAAGAACTTTATTGCAGATTTTTGCATCTGTCTTCGTCAAAAAAATTAGCCTATATTTTCTTTCTCTTTTTTGTTGAGGTAAGGGGAAAGAGTCTTTAATGGTTTTGATATCAGGGTAAAAGTGATCTTGTAAAGTGAGTTTGGAAGAGTTCTTTCCCCTTCTATTTTATAGAAACATTTGAGGAGCATTAGTATTATTTTTTCTTTAAGTATCATCTTGAATTCAGCAGTGAATCTATCTGGTTTTGGACTTTTCTTTGTTTTTATTACTGCTCAGTATTGTTGCTCATTATAGAACTATTTAAGTTATTTATATTTCCCTGGTTCAAAAATCAAGAGTATATATGGCCTGTGAAATTCTAAATGTTGCCTTACATACTTTATAGTTCATTATTTGTGTAATAATTTAATCAACATTTGTGTTTCTTGCTCTATTGTAACTATGATTGCACTGTTTATGATACTGTAGAGCACACAATTCATACATATTGGAAACTTGTTGAATCAATGCAAAAAATTTATCATATATGAATAAATCAAAACAGAAGTAAAACGTCCTTTCTACTAAAGTTATAACGTGAATAAAAGAGAATGCATATATATAGTATATACATATATTTGCCATATATATATATATATATATATATATATATATATATATATATATTAGTTAAAAGAGAGAATTGGCACTCCTGAAGAATATGAACTAGTTCTAATAAAAGTTCTACTATTTGAATATAATGGAGTGCTTTTTCATACCACTTAAGTACATTAACTGTGAAGCATGATTACCTGATTTGGTGAATACACTCTGACACTTATAACCTATGGTAGACAGAATTCAGAATGCCCCAAAGATATTATATTCAAATTTACATTTTGTGATGTTTTCCTACTGTACACATATGTCTTTATTCTGGGTGCGGCTATGGAGGGAGTGTAAAGATATAATTGAGTTTTCAAATTAATAGTCCTTAAGTTATCAAAATCAGTTGGATGACTAATGAACAATCAGGCACATTAACATGTTAAAAGCAGAAGCTTTCCTCTAGTTAGTTTCAGAAGAGGAAGCCAGAATCTGAAATGTAGGAAGCAATCAAACTACCCTTGTGTACTTAAAGATGTTGTTTTTGTTGTTGTTAGGTGCCGTTGAGTCGAGTCCGACTCATAGTGACCCTATGTACACCAGATCCAAAAACTCGCCGATTCTGTGCCAGGCACAGGATTTTATTTATGTTTAAGCCCATTGTTGCAGGCAATGTGTCAATCCATCCGTTGGAGGGTTTTCCTCTTTTGCATTCACCTGACACTCTCCCAAACATGATGTCCTTCTCCAGGGATTGATCTCTCCTGATTACATGTCCGAAATATGTAAGATGCAGTTTGGCCATTCTTCCTTCCAAGGAGCACTCTGCTTGCACTTCTTCTAAGACAGATTTGTTGGTTCTTTTGGCAGTCCATGGTATGTTCAATAGACATCTCCAGCACCACAATTCAAAAGCATCAATTCTTTTTCTGTCTCTCTTGTTCAATGTCCAGCTTTCACAACCATATGATGCTACTGAAAATACCATGGCATGAGTTAGACACACCTTCGTCGTCAATGTGACATCTTAGCTTTTCAATTCTCTAAAGAGATCTTTTGCCACAGCTTTTCCTAGAGCAATGCGTCTTTTGATTTCTTGACTGCTGCTTCCACGGGTGTCGATTATAGAGCCAAGCAAAGCAAAATCTTGGACAACCTCAGTCTTTTTTCCATTTACTGTGAAGTTGCATGCTGACCCAGTTGTAAGGAATTTTGTTTTGTTGATGTTTAGTCATAACCCATATCAAAGGCTATGATCTTTGATATTCATCAGTAAGTGTTTTAAATCCTCTTCACTTTCAGCAAGCAGAATCGTGTCATCTGCATAATACAGGTTGTTAATGAGTCTTCCTCCAAACTTGAGGACACATTCTTCCTCATAAAGTCCAGCTTCTTGGATTATTTGCTCAGCGTATAAATTGGTGAGATAGGGTGAAAGTATACAGCCCTGATGCACACCTTTCTCAACTTTAAACCACTCAGTGTTTCCTTGTTCTATTCAAACAACTGCCTCCTGGTTCATATACAGATTTCTCATGAGCACTATTAGGTGTTCTAGTATTCCCATTTTCTGAATTGTTATCGATAATTTGTTATGATCCACAAATTCAAATGCTTTTGCATAGTCAATAAAACATCTTTCTGATATTCTCTGCTTTCAGCTAATATCCACCTGACATCAGCAATGATGTCCCTGATTCCCCACCCTCCTCTGAATCCCACTTGATTTTCCGGAAATTCCCTGTCTATATACTGCTGCAGTCGCTTCTGAATGATCTTTAGTAGAATTTTGCTAGTGTGTGATATTAATAATATTGTCCAATAGTTTGCACATTCAGCTGGATCCCCTTTTTTGAGAATAGGCACAAATATGTATCTCTTTCAGTCAGTTGGCCAAGTAGCTGTTTTCCAAACCTGTTGGCACAAACATGTTAACACCTCCAGTGCTGCATCTGCTTGTTCAAACATCTCTACTGGTATCCCATCAATTCCTGGAG
>VMDO01027812.1:0-24747 GCA_007922755.1 Pedetes capensis | reverse complement strand
GTGCCTGGCAATTTGTTGGTGTATCATACGTGCTTAGTAATTGAAATGAATGAATTACTCATATAAATATTGCCGGTACATAATAAATTCTTTAAGTGAAACAAATCCTAAAACATTAGCAATGAATAATAAAAGTATATAAAAATATAAGCTGCTTTAAATAAAATGCTATTTTAATTCAGAGGTTACTGATATAGAAAGAATGTAGAACTGAGGTATTTTAATTAGAAGAAATTGCTTATGTCATTCTTGGAAGTGCTACGTATGGAAGGGCATCAGCCATTTACTACATACAGTCTTCTAATATGAGACATGATGATGTGCTAGACATATGACCATTTGTAAGGTAGTTAGAAATTCAGAGTACATATGGTTCCCTGAACAGTAAATTCTGTTTGTATTCCTAAGCATTTCACAAAATCTGTTGTCACAATGTAGATGCAATATATGCAGTACTATATTTCAGTTGGGTCATTGTTTTAGAGGTAGAGAAATATTATAGTCTGGTACCAACCTGGCTAGCAAAGGAAGAATTTACTTAGTGGCGAATCACCATGAACTAAACAGGCAGTTTTTCAGCAACATAAGAAGGTGTAAGCACAGAACCTGTAGCATGAAGTTCATGCAGAAAGTTCATGCTTTGCACAGATACTGAACACTGTAGAACTATAAAAATGATTGCATAAGCAGAAACCATGGAAATAGATCCTAATTATCAATGGGAAAATTTATGATTGTTCTTGAAATTTTTGTCAAATTGTTGAAAACTCTCTTTGTGTAGGTTATAAATATATGTGAAAATGGAAAAATTCATGAAACTAATGTTATAGCATACACTATGATTTAAGATATTAGCAGTATAGACAACTAAAGTTTAATTTTTGTATAAAATGTATCAAGAAAAATTTGAACTGTGCTTGCCTTTTCCTTATCATAAAGCCAACAATACTCAGTGTGAGTCATTCCTATGCTTGAAAAATTATCATATCCTTTTCTAAGTATTGATCAAGTTCAAACATTTTATCCTTTGCACTTTCAATGTCATGGAATATTTTGACGTGCCCCCATTTAATGTGAAGGCTTTTCCAGAGTCATTTCCTCTGGGACATCTTCATCCTTTTTGCTATAACCACTTTCTTCATTTATGTGATCTTTGCCTCACTAAGTTCCTCTGGCTACATATTCATTGTACCTTGAACAGCAGCCGCGCCCACATTCCAAGTTTAGCTATTTCTTCTGTATTTCTATGTAAGTTCAATTAGTATTTTACTTCCAGAATTATGATTATTTCTTTTCTGCCTATTCATTTTTGTTAGTAATTTCCCCTTTTGCTTACCCATTTTTGTAAAATATCATGTGGGAGAAAAAGAGGCAACACAACTCCAAACTTTGCTGTGTGTATTACTTGAATAACAGATGCAGAGTGACTATTCATTTAGAAATGCTGAAGGATATGAAGATTATTCATTTAGCATTAATATTATTATTTGAGGTGCTGAGGATTGAGCTGAAGGCCTCTGACATGCTAGTCAAGCAATCTATCACTGAGTCACACCTCCATCCCCATTCATTTACAGTGATGCAAATCTGTCATTTATATAGTGATATCAGGACTGAACAGACAGCACTGAAATTTCCACTTCATGAAATTGTGATAGTTAACACAACATGGTAACTGAAATTTGAATCATATCAATAAAAGACCAGTTTTATTTAACTAGACCATAGCAACTCAAATTCATCTAGATTCTAACCATCCAAAGCCAGGACTATGGGTAATCATTCTTTCAATATATGAAAGCCACTGATACTGTATAGCAGTTTTACACACTGCTATTTTATTAGTTAGCCTGCTGCCAGAGCACTGTGGCATCTGATCCTGTCAGAGCTCAGAAGCTAAGCAGTGTCCAGCCTGGCTAGTACTTGGATGGGAGACCGCCTGGGAATACCAGGTACTATGCTTGGGAGAAGGACCTGGCAACCCACTCCCAAAAATCAATCCTCCATTGAAAACCCTATGAACAGCAGAGAAGCACTGACAATAGTGTTTCACCTGTTGTAGGTAGGGTCACCATGAGTAGGACATTGACTCGGTGGCACCTAGTAACAAGAATAATTTTATTATTTGTTTAGTTTGAGATTAAGTTTCTCCTAGATTCCAGATGACTATTACTTTATCTGCAGATAAAGAAAGTAATGATTTTTAAATACTTAAGTATTTTGTTTTGGCTGATTATGTTGGTTAATTCTTTCTACAGAATATTAAACAAGAAGACAATATCTTAATCATCTCTACTGTAGAAAAGGTGTAAATAGTACTCCCTCATTAAAAAATAGCTAGCCTAGCATTTGCTAAGAATCAATCAATTAAAATATTATTTCTGTATATCAGAAATGGATAATGAATTTGTTAAAACTCCTTTTAGCAATGAAGATGATCATATGTCCTCTATCCTTAGGTATGTTCATGAGGTGAGTCATATTAAAGCCTATTACAGCATCAACCATCCTTGCATTTCAGGGGAAAAATAGGATTTGATCATGAGGCATAATTTTTTCACATGCTAATGAATTCTTTTTTTGCTGATATTTATTTTAAAAATCGATTTTGATATTTCTAAATAAAATGATCCAGCCAAGCAGAGTGATGCATGCCTGTAATCCCAGTGACTTGACAGGTGAATGCAGGAGGAATGCCAGTTCATGGCCAGAAGCAGCCTGCACAATTTAGCAAAACCCTGTACCAAAATAAAAAGTAAAAAATGGTCTGCAGATGCAGCTCAGTGGTAGAAGACTTGCAAAGCATGCATGAAGCCCGGGGTTCAAACCCCCAGTACTGAAAAAACCAAACAAACTTTGCTTCTGGGACTGAGACTTTGTAGATGCTCTTTTTCTGTATTTGTTATTACCATTGGCTTATTTAGATATATTTAGAATTATCTTTCTGATACTATTATGCATGGAATGAAGGCATTCAATATTTATTTATTTATTTATTTATTTATTTATTTATGTTTTCCAAGTAGGGGGCTTGAATCCAGGGCCTCACACATGTTAGAAAAGTGCTCTAAGCCCTAAGCTGGACTCTCAGTCCCTTTATTTTATTTTATTTTATTTTAATTTTAAGATACAGTCTCACTAAATTGCACAGGCTGCCTCTGACTGCAAACTCACAATCCTTATGCCTCAAGCTCCTTGATCACTGGTTCACAGATTTTTGCCATAACACCCAGCTACTTTGCTGTTCTTTTGTAAAAAAAAAGAAAGAAAGAAAGAAAGAAAGAAAGAAAGAAAGAAAGAAAGAAGAAAAAAAGAGAAAGAAAAGAAAAGAAAACAGATTTGCTACGTAGCCCAGGTTGGCCTCCAACTTATTTTCTTCCTGTCTTAACCTCCTGAGTGCTAGTATTACAGGTGTGGGATGACATATCCAACAATACTTTTTAAAAAATAATTATACAAAATATTCTATAGCTTTACTTTGTTTCATTATGATTTTCTATCATTTCATCCTGCAGCCCTACCACTGTTGTGCCCAACCCCTTCAGATCTCAGAAGCTAAGCAGAGTTGGGCCTGGTTCGTACTTGGATGGGAGACCACCTGCGAACACCAGGTGCTGTAAGCTTTGGAGAAGGACCAGACAACCCACTCCCAAAAATCAATCAGCCATTTAAAACCCTATGAATGGCAGGGTGACACTGACAATAGTGTTTTGCCTGCTGTATGTAGGGTTGCTATGATTCAGACAACAACAGAAACATAATTTCATAGTTATTCTTCTCTTACTATCACTCATGTTACATTGTGTATCTATATTTTTGTTTCTCCTTTTCCATATTTCTCTTTCAGTTTTTGATTAAATGATCTAAACTCATCTGTTAATAATACCTTTAAGTAGATGACTTAAGATCAATTATATTTATCTTTAAGATCAATTCTTTTGTTCTCATTTATGTCATATTCTTTCATATTTTACTAACAGTATACTTTTCATTGTTTCTTTTTGTTTTCTTTTACTACTAAAAAGTTTTATAGGCATGCATGGTGGTGATTGCCTGTAATCCCAAGACTGTGGAGGCTGAGGTAAGGGGATCACAAGTTTAAAGTCTCAAAAAACACCACCAGCACCACCAACAACAAAAGTTTTATGTTGTTCATTTGTTGATTTGCTTAATGGAGTTCACAGAATGCTTAGATTTTGTTAACTTTTATCTAATTTTTTTTAATTTCTATTCTTCTGCCTTGATAATTTCCATTTTCCCATCTTCAAGTTTGTTGATTCTTCTGGTTGCTGAAATCAGCCTTTGAATTTTTCTAACAAATTTTTTATTATAGTTTTTTGTCTCTTCATTATATTTCCATTTTGTTCACACACTAGTTTCTTGACTTCCTTCACATCTTTCCTCAGTTTTTTGGGCATTTTCTTTAAGAAAGTTATTTTGAAGTCTTCATCTAGTAGCTCCATAAAGTATCTTTCCTGCATAATTTCTTTTAGTTTATTTTTTTCCTTTAAATAGGTCAAATTTTCCTAAGCAAATTTATATGCTTAGAAATCTACCTTCATCACGGTGTCCTGGATTTTTTTGCTTGTTTTTGTTACTGTTGTTGGCTTTCTTTACTAAGGTACAGCCAGAAATGTAAATTTTAGTTTTTCCTAGATCTATATTAAGTTTCCCTTAGGCATGTCCCATGAATTTCTAATTTCTTCTGCATGGTTATCCTAGTCTTCAATGTCTTCCTTCAAAAAGGAAAAACTAAAAATGAATAAGGTGGTGACATCACCTCTTTAATTTCCTAAAAGTCATTTCAGCCTGAGGAATAGGGACTATAGGGGGTTGTAACAATAGTCTGCCGCCTTTTGGTCCACACCTCTGTTATCAAAAGCAATCAGTATTCAAATACTATCCTTCATATTTGGAGAACAACTTTGTGTCAATTTTTGTCTTTTTGTTTCTTTCTTTCTCTTTCTTTCTATCTTTCTTTCTTTCTTTCTTTCTTTCTTTCTTTCTTTCTTCTTTCTTTTCTTTTTTTAGTACTGGGTGTTGAGCAAGTGCTCTTCCACTGAGATGCACTTTGATTCCCTTTTTATTTTTCATTTTGAGATAGGATCTTACAAAGTTGTGTAGGCTTTTGGCCTCATCCTTTGGAATCATTGGTATTATTGGTCTCCCAAACTGATTGGCTCATTAGTTTTAGCCACTTTGTTTGTTTTGCTCATCCTGACTCTCACAAGGTATGTGTTGCATGTTACTCCAAGAACATAAGCACAACTTCCTGTCATGCCAGGGGTAGGGGTTGGGTAGCTGCTATATTAAGAGTTTAAACTGACAGAATCAAACTGCAACTTTCTGTCTTAAACTTCTGGAAGTTGCCATCCTTCAATAGACTCCAGAGCTTCAACATAGTTACATTGGATAGATTGTACCAAGTGTGCCAGTTTTATTAGCCAGATGGTGCTGGTGTGGTTGTTGTCTATACTGGGAGACAGATTGTTGGTGAGTTCTACTCAGTCATCTTCTGAGAATCCCTTATCCTGGCTTATCCTTTATATGAAGTGTAAAATATTAACCAGCATATGTACATAATATGTGTTGTTTCTGTTATAAACTTCACAAAATGTCAAGATATTTTAAAAAATTGTAGTAGTTAATGCTTAACTACATTTTCACATTTTGAGCAACATGTTTATTGTATAGCATTAATCAAGCACACTGTTGTTAATGGCAATTCCAAAAAATGTTGTGAGAATGTTTCCCTAATGTCATTCGACATTATGATCCAGGTGGGTTCTCCTGTATTGTTTTGGAGAAATAATAACTATTGTTAAAACACAAATCCATGCTGCTATTCATCCTAGGATATCCTATTTGGAATTGTGGATTATAATTGCATAAAATTGCAAATAAACACCTGCACCCACTCAAAAGGAGGTGTCCCTAGGTATCCCCCAAAGTGAATTTCTAGAATGCTGCATAGTTCATATTTTAAATTAGCTTGTCCCAAACATATACTTTAAAATTGTCAAAAGCCTGTCAAGCTTTTCCTTTTACTCCTTTTTATTTCATATATAAACAAGACAAAGAGACAATGTACATTTATGTAGATAGGTCATTCCTACCAATATAGAAAGTACACTTATGGCAGTGTGGAACTCAGGTAGCTCAAGATGTATGCAGAATAGAATAAAAAAGTATAGTCAAATTATTTTAAAGACATTAAATGAGATAGATAGAACTTAGAGAAAATTAATGTGAAAAAAACCTACCATAGTAAAGTCTAAAATATTGCATAAAATAATTGAAAGCAGCATCAACTGCTAGTGTATATGATAAACAATTATTATAAGATATTTCCTTTTCTGGGGAAAATATTACTAGTGATTTGCCTAATTTTTCTGTACTGTTTCCTCCTTATGGGTAACTAAATACTAGTTGCTACATAAGATAATAATGTTCTATAGCATTCTACTGTTTTGCATAATAATGTTTATGCATATAATTTTTATCTGTTTAAATAATTTTTTGATGTGATCATGGTTATTATTTATTTTACGTAGGAGAAAATTTTTGGCTGACTGGTTTGTTGGCTTTCTCAGGGTCAGAGCTAGACAGGAGCAGAAGCAAGGTTCCCAGATACATCTATTTGACTCCATGTTTTAGATTTTTGACACTATCAACCTAACTATGTAAACTATGTAACTATGTGGTTCCTCTAAGCAATAAAATTGTGGTCTTGTAATTAGGACATAAGGAAGAAATATTCTATTCTGAAGCATCAGTAGTATTATTAATATTGAGCTTTAGCTATGTGACAAATGGTGACATTTATGTGTTAACATCCTTGGCCACAACTCCTCAATGAATAGCAGCATCTCCTTTGACTGAAAAAATATGCAACATGCAGGATTCTCAGATATTGCCAAAGTCCCAATTTCAAACCCCTTGTGGATGTGTAAACACATAGGAATGTAAAGACAAATATGTCTCCTACAGAATTGAAACTTTTTGCATATAAACAAGTCAGGTCCATTGCTTTTAGATTATTTCTCTTTGTGAAACTTTGTCACTCTACTTCAGTCTCTCATGACTTTTTTAAAAAAGCTAACATATCTCTGTGGCAAGTCAGCATGGCTTGTCTAGCAGCTGTCACTTTGCAGTAATCAATGGCCATGTTTTATTCCTTTAGGTTGTATTTCTTTGTAAACATTATCTCTAAATTCAACCTTCAAGAAAACCTTTTGGGTCTCTTGACAAAACATTATGTTGTTAACTGGAAAGTGGCAAAATAAAATGAAAACCTTCCTAGATTTCCCATTCCAGGTTAATATAGGATTTTATGGAAAAGTAAATTTAAAAAGTGAATGAATAACATTGATAGAAGATATATGTTATTATAATACATTTAGCTCATTTTGTCAATAAATTCATGTGGTCAGCAAATTACATAAAATGTAAACCATTTCATATTTTTCTTTCTTTTTTTTGATCTTTTCTTTTTTTATTAGAAATTTTTAATGTACATCATAATGTGATTCATTTTGACATGCTTTTCATTGTGACAATTTTCATATATGCAATTTGATAAACATTATTCATATAGGCTACCCCTTACCCTCCTCTATTCCTCCCCCCTCCCCCTTCCCATCTAAGACCATTTCATATTTTTCTTTAAATATCATTGGGTAGCAATTTGTGGAATATTCATAAAATATGTTTATTTTCAATACATTTCTTTTATGAAAAAAGTGTAATATAAACAGATTCCAGTGAGGATTAGTTAGCTTGTGTATCACTGTGGCAAAACACTAGACAAAAATAAATTTATGGGAGGAATGGTTTATTGAGGCTCAAAGTTTGGAGGACTTCAATCCATGGATCCAGGACAAGCATGGTGATGAGGCAGGCAGTAGGGTCTTTGACAAAGGACCTTGTATCACGGCAGATCAAGAGAAGAGAGAACCTGGAACTGAGGGCTCATATAAAACCTCTCAAAGCTGTGTCCACTGAACTACCTTTGCAAAACTATGTCTCACCTCTCAAAGTTCCATAGTATCCCAGGACAGTGTCACAAATTTGTGACAAATCATTCAAACACATGACCTTTGGGGAACATTTTAGATACAAACAATATCCCCAGCCACCAAAGGTTCATGGCCATTTCAAAACATAAAAGTCATTCAACTTCCAGAGTCCTGAAATATTAGCAGACTCAATTTTGCTCAAAAACCCAACCACATAGTTTCCACTGAGACTCAAGATAACTTAGATGTGTACCTGTGCAAAGCAAAAAGTGGATTACATACTTCCAACATACAGTAGTATAGAATAACCATTCCCATTCCAGAAGAGAAGAATAGGGGCACAAAAAACAAAAATCAGTCCAAAGCAAGACCAAAATCCAACTGGCACACAAACCCTGTAACCCATGTGTGGCATCTGGCACACACAGTGTCATCATCTGGGTCAGACTAGGTTTGTACCGTTCTACCTCATGGCCTTGCCATTTGAAGACCACAAAGCCCTCTTGGACTGGATCCACCCATTGCTCATAGTTTTCTTTGGCAGATATTTTATGTTTCTAGCATCTCCACTATTCTAGGGTCTTAATTGCAGCTTAGGCTCCAATTTCAAAGCTGTACATACCATTACTTCAGGTGGTCTTTGCAGGGAATTTGACTCTGCCACATATTGCCTGCCTCATTGAATATTCTCTGGAACCTTCATAACCCCTTAATTCTTGCACGTCACATGCCAGCCAAAACAGCACCATGTAGATGACACCAAGGTCTGAACTCAGCTGGAGCAGTAGGTGAGCCCTTTTTGACCACAGCTGCAGTAGCAGGCTTTTTGCACTCAGGTTGGGAAATCACTTTCCAGGACAGCATTTTTGAGCAAAGGGTTCTGGAGGCATTCAATCTTCAGATATTCTCTTTTCAAAGGAAGGTTTTTCAAATAGGTTTGCAGTTTTACACCCTGGGCCCTTTGGTGGGAGGGGTATGGCCAACTCCTTCTTTGCCCTCAAGATAGACCTAGTGCAAAGTACTCGGTTTCTCTTTACCAGTGCTTATCTCTTCAATAATTACCACCACTTTGCCTGAACTGGCCCTGTCAACAACGACTTAAAACTCATGGCATTTTTTTCTCTTTAAACTGCACATTTTTCGTATCTTTTTTCTGTGCCTTTTCCTCCATTTTTTGTCATTAATCTGCCTAAAAGCAGCAAGCAACAACCATGCCACACCCTCAATATTATGCCATCTTCTTGACATTCCCTCTGCCAAGATAATTTGTTCATTAATTTTGAATTTAGCCTCAGTCAAATCTTTAGGACAAAGGTAAACTACACACAAGTTCTTTTCCAGAATGTAACATGAATGACCTCGAGTCTAACTCCCAATAGAGTCCTCATTTTCCTCTGAAACCTTTGAGCCCTATCTTTATTATCTGCAATTCTAGTCATGTTCTGTTCTTCTAAATTCTCACTAAAACTGCCCTCTCAATCTCTTCTTGCAGCATTGAAGGGCTTCTCTTGCCCACATCTCCAAAGTCTTTCAATCTCCTCCCACAAACAAGTTTCAATGGACAAAGTCTCACATGGTCAGGATTGTAAACAGCAATGGCCTTACACTCTGATATCAGCTTTCAGTATTAGTCACTGTATGCATGTTGTTGTTGTTGTTAGGTGCCATCAAGGTGGTATCTGACTCGTAGTGACCCTGTGTACAACAGGTGAAACACTTTGTCAGTGTTTCTCTGCTATTCATAGGGTTTTCAATGGCAGACTGAGCTTTGGGAGTGGTTGCCAGGTCCTTCTCCCAAGCCTACGGTATATAGTGTTCCTAAGCAGTCTCCCATCCAAGTACTAACCATGCCCAACCCTGCTTAGCTTCCAAGATCTGACGGGTTCGGATGCCACAGCGCTACAGCTGCAGGCTACTGTGTGCACAGTTGAGGCAAAATGCCTGATGTAAACGAACTCATGGTAGGTATGATTTATTGGCACTCAGTTTATAGGATTTCAGTCCCTAGAGCCAGGGAAAGCATGGTGACAGGACAGATGCCAGCGCCTGTGGTAAAAGACTTCATACCATGGAATATCCAGAGCAGAGAGAGACATAGGAGCTATGGGCCCACATCAAACCTCTGAAGGCCTGTCCCTAGTGATTCATCTCTGTAAAACTAGGTCCCACTACCCAAAGTTCCATTGCCTCCCAGGCCAGCATTACCACCTGGTGACCAAGCATTTAAACACATGATCTTTGGAGGACATTTAGATTCAAATCATAACACAGTGCTATACTATTTTAAAATAGAGAGTAGATGCATCAGACATTTTTTAGAGGATCAGCTCTCTAGGGTAAAACTATCAGGTACCTGGACCATGATGAGTCTACTCAATGAGGTTCAGAGACCTATAATCAACTTTCCAAGAACAGACATTCATTTTATCCATGACCTCAGAGATAATAATGTGCTTAAACTTTGACTGTAACCAACAAATATTTGTTGTTGTTGTTGTTAGGTGCCGTCGAGTTGGTATCCGACTCATAGCGACCCTCTGTACAACAGGGGAAACACTATTGTCAGTGCTTCTCTGCTGTTCATCGGGGTTTCAATGGCAGATTGATTTTTGGGAGGGGGTTGCCAGGTCCTTCTCCCAAGCCTATAGCTTCTGGTGTTCCCAGGCGTTCTCCCATCCAGGTACTAACCAGGCCTGACCATGCTTAGCTTCCAAGATCTGACGGGATCTCATGCCACAGGGCTATCGCTGCAGGCCAACAAATATTTACATGTATCAATATCCATGTCCATGTCTATGTCCTCTCTGTCTCAATGACTCAATCATCATGTCTATCTCCATCTCTATCTCTATCTGTATTTATCTCAATCTATTCATCACAGCATCCCCTTTTATTTTATAACAGACACACAAGTTTCATGGACCAAGCACATACATGCCGACATGTCAGGAATTCCCCTACCTGGTAAATAAATGCATGTGGCCAATTCATAAATTAGAAGATCTTTAGAAGATCTTTTTAGGTGTGGAAAGAATAATAGGAGTAATACACAATTGATAAATTTTAATTCAGGCCATGGATAAGCTTAATAAGTCATCTTGTTGGCTGACTTGGGAATTCTCTTCTGTTTTTTAGAGTTCTCATATTTCCTCCATGTAAATACAAGAGACTTTTGAGACAGCCTTTACTTTCTGGAGTTTACAAGGAAATTCTGCTTTGTAAACAAATTTTGTCGGTAGTTTTTTTAATATTGATAAATCAGCTATAGATTTTTTTCATATGAATCAGCTATTGAATATGCTTCCGTAAAATATTTATTCTATACACATTTCTTGATTTCCTCTGCTACTCATTTATACCAGTATCATCACACCTTCATGTGTTCCAGGGTCTACTTTTTTAAATTCAAATTTTTCTCATCAAAAAGTAGAAATTATAGCATATTAATGAGGACAAATTTAGAATTCAGGTGGCTTTGAGATAGGAGTTTATTATAGTTTTACCTGGCAACTCTTGATTAAAAAGAAGGAAATAACAAGATTAAATTTGCTTTATATTATTTTAAATACAATGTCTAGCATACTTCTTGAGATACATTGTTGTGGAAGGCATTATATATTCTATAGGGAAGATTTCTTAAAACTGACTGACATTGTTTCCTTCTATGGCCTTTGCATAAAGAAGCTCCTCTCACAATAAAGGGAATCCATTTCCCATGATCTTGACTTTACTCTGGCCTTGAAGTTTGCTGTGTTAGAAGTGATATTCCAACAGTTTCAAGTCTATGTCTAAAAAACCTTTCACAATTTTGTTTTACCTTTTGAAAATTTGCCCAGTTGCCATGTGAAAATTTCTGGGCTGATCTGTGGTATGTTGAAATACCTGTTGTTTAGCTGCCTTCATTTCACCAGCTAAGAGACAACCAGTCTCAAAAACTGAGCAGCTTTATTGACTGGCGGCTGAACAGATAAATGAATGAACTCAGCTAAGAACAACTGTGCAGGTGAACCCAGCCAAAATTTCTGACTCACAGAATCATAAGCTAAATAAAACATTGTTGTTTTAAACCATTAAGTTTTGGGTTGATATTGTCATGGATTAAATTGTATCCCCCCGCCCCGCCATTCATATGTTGAGATCATAGCCCCTTATATCTCAGAATGTGATCTTTTTTTGATGATAGTCATTGCAGATATAATTAGGCAAGTTTAGATGAATTCATGGGTGGTCCCCTAATTCAAAAAATAGGAGGAATTTGAGTAGAGCCCCATACATCATGTGTGCCTGTGTGTATGTGCAGTGGATAAAAGAAAAGTTGGTGGTGATGTTTCTACAAACCTATGAATGGAAAAGATTGGCATCAAATGCCCATAAACTAGAGGAGATGCATAGATTACATCCTCTCTCACAGCCCTCAGAAGGAACCAATGCTGTCGACCCTTGGATCTTGGACTTTTAGCCTCCAGAAATGTGACACAATACATTTCTGCTGTGTTGTTGTTGTTGTTGTTAGGTGCCGTTGAGTTGGTATCTGACTCATAGCGACCCTCATAGAGGTTTCAATGGCTGACTGTTTCAGGATTGCCTTGGGAATGGATTGCCAGGTCCTTCTCCCATTTTTGCGGTGCTGGGAATTGAACTCAGGACCTCAGAGACTGCAACGCAGCGCTCTACCAACTGAGCTAAATCCCAGCCCTTGTGCTGTGTAAGCCACCCAATTTGTGGCTCTTTGTTATGATGTCCCTAGCAAAGTAGTACAGATATGCAGTTATGGCAAATTCAAGATATGTACCAGTTTATAATGAAATGTACAAAAAGACCTTTGTTCTCAAAGTGTTTCTGTGTATTTTGAAATAGATACTTTCACAGAGTTAAAATATCATGTGGTATCTTATATTACTGGTGACAAATGAATTATGGGAGCCATACAATTTGCTATTATTTAGAAGAGAGAGAATTGGCTCAGGGTATCACAGATCTTCATGTGGGGAATATGCTTGTATTGTGACACAAAGAACAGACAGGTCAGAAAAAGTGGAAGAGAGCAAATGAAGCGGTAGAAACACAGGTCAGTGAGCTCAACTGAAATGATATTTGTGGGAAGATGCTTGAACCTTATGAACTCATTTTTAAAGTGGATTATAGTAAGGAGTTATAAAAAATGAATATGCAGTATTTAGATAGAATAGAAGAGGTCATGTTTCCATAAAGCATAATCAAATCATTTAGATATTATTTTATGAATGTTGATTTTTTTGTGAAAGCACTTTAATCATGAGAGCTTTGAACAAACATCAAAGTACAAAGCCTTTGAGTGAGTATAGTGATATGTGTCTGTTTTCCCTGCTATTTGAGAAGTTGAGGCAGAATGTTTGCAGATTTGAGGATAGACACAGCCTGCATAACTTACAAAGAACTTGTTTCAAGATAAATTTTAATAAAAGGAGTAAAGTATGTGTCTCAGTGGGATAGCACTTTCCTGACATTCATGAGGCCCTGAGTTCAACCCTCAGAACAGCAAAAACAAAAGCAAATAAAAAACAGCAACAAACACAAACAAACAAAAACTTCAACTTGTGAGTAAAATATATTGGAGTAATAAAGATTAAAGGAAGAAAGATCACATAGGAACTTCTTAACATATTCTTGCTGAGGAAATCCTGAGCAGAGTATACATAACTTATGCAAAGGTTGGATTTAATATTTAAGAAAATATTTGTAAGACTTAATAAGTGATAAATGCTTGTTTGTCATCATTAATTTAAAAAAATATTTGAAGCAAATTTTGCCTTTCTGGAAAGATTTTAAGCTTTGATATTAATTATTCTGAAGTTAGAGTGTTTTCAGAATGTGTGAATAAAAAGAGTGTTTTGTAAGCAATAGGCTAAAGTGACAAGTCCAAATTAATCGTGAATAGTTACAAATCTTTTAATTCCACTGCCTTTATTTTCCCCATGTAATCAAATTTTAGGTAGTTAAAGATAAAAATGCTAGGGAAGAGTTCATATTGAAATAGGCAACATAATTTAAGTAATCTTTGCTCACATGTGCATGTTCAAGCAAGATGCTGCCCTAAGCAACCAGGGACATTCTCTTATGCATGAGTGGATCAATAGGTTTGCTCATGAGAATTTAAAATACTTTATAATAAATAGATTTATGTTCCATGCAATTGCCAATCAGAAAAGGAGCTTTATCCTAAACTAACAATTTTCTTTTGTGATGGGGAAAAATTTTGGAAACAACTTTATTTTGCAATGTCTTTCAAAGTTGAAAATCACACACTTCCTATTTTGCTGCTGTTTTTCCACACTTGAAGTATGCATTTCTTTCACTTGAAAATATCTTCTGTAACATTCCAATGTTAGTTTGAATATGAGCTAATGAATAACATCCTATTATTCTTTCAAATTTACTTTAAAAATTAGCTAGCTAACTATACTTAACATTATGTACTAACAAGGATTCTGGAAGAATCTGACTTTTTTACATCATTAATACTTCTAGAAAACAGTATGCCCCATCACGTGGGATCCTGTTATACCTATTTTCTCAATAGCAATGAAAGATGAACGAAGAGATAGCACAGCATAGCTAGAGAAACTAGTCATCTATTCAAACAAGCTGACTTTTGAAAAAAGGAAAATGCATGAATGATATATAAAAATGCATTCTGAGAATTCCAAGTAGTGGAATTCACCTAGAAACAAAACTGAAGCCATAAAAGAGGTAGAAATTTCTGAGGAATCTGGGCACAGTGGCACACAATTGTCATTCCAGTGACTCTGGATATGAAGGCAGAAGGATTGCTAGTTCGAGGCCAGAGGCAGCTTGCATATTATACTGAGACTCTTGTCTTAAGATAAAAAATAAAAAATGGGCTGGGGACACAACCCAGTGGTAGCACACTTGCAAAGTATGTGTGAGGCCCTGGGTTTAACCCCCAAGTACTGCAAAAAGAAAAAGAAAAAAGAAAAGAAATTTCCAAGGAAATGATGGAGAACAGAACACAGTAGGTACAGGATCAGAAAGAAGAAATGTTAGAGAAGCAGAAAGATAGGTGGATGTTTTAAAAACAAGCATGATCCAACGATTATAGTAGGCAGATCTGGAATAATTCGTATATTATAAGTTTTAAGATAAAGAGGTTCATATAATTAAAGACTTCTACGTTCACAATTTTTATACATTAGAAATTAGAAGAATATAAGCACATGTATCAATGCTCTTTCAAAAAAACTCACTTGTGGAGAAACACATACACAGACCATGTTATAATACAATAATATAAAACCACATTAGAAATGCATACAATAGTGCTGATCTTCTAAAATTCATAGTATAATTGCACAGCCCCAAAAGCAAACCATTGAATTGAGTTTGAATTTGAATAAATAGCATATGTATGTTTGTAATACAAAATGGATGCTTTCTATTTTTAACATTTGATGTATAAAGATAAGTACTAAAATGCTCTAGAATATTATCAACCCATGTCATTTGTTATCACCAGTGCTGAATTCTTTATCATGATTCACACACAGTACGTGCTCCCAAGGAAAGGCATTTCATAGCAGATCATTTATCCTGTGCATTTAGTATGTACCAATTGCTAAAGGAAGATTGAATTTATGGTTAATAAGCTATGCATAATGATTTTTAATCAGAACTATTACTATTCTGAATAGAAAGGAAATAAAAATTGAACCAAAGAAATCAAAACAACCGTAGATTTTGGTTTAAGTCAGATGTATTCATCATAGTATCCTAAATAGCATGAAAATATTCTGATGGATATTCATAAACATGCGTTAAAAAACTGTTTTTCTTTAGAATTTATGTGAGTTTATGGAAATATAATCAAATGTTTCATCTCTCTGTTAAAAGGATATGCTCTTCACAGGTTTCTTTTGCTGGCTTATAAAACAAGAATTTGAATGCTGCCTCTCCCTGGTGCTGGTGATAAGATACACAATTGTTGGGGCACCAATTGGATATCGGAAAAAGATGGAAAAGTAAGGATCAAAGGGAGCTTTATAGTTTTGGTAATAATGGTCTAATTATGAATATTTTAAAAATCTCTTATTCTGTCTCTGACTCATTTATTTGGACTCAATGAAGCACAGATTGAATCTGAATGCTTAAAATTACAACAGAAGTTATGGCATCATTTTTTTTAATGATGTGATATGAAGAAAATGAGGGTACTTGTAACCTGAAAATATACTTATGCTTATTTGTAAGTTTAAATTCCTTATGGTTATGACAAATAAACTTAAATACATTGTAGCAAATGTGGTGGATTAGACAGTGTGGCAGCATTGAGGTGGTGGAGCCTATAAGAGGTGGGACTTAGTGGAAGGTAATTAGGTCATGGAGGCTCCAACCTCATGAAAGGATTAATGCTGTATCTCAGGATGTGTCGGGTCTTTTATGACTGGATTAGTTTCATGAGAGCAAGTCCAGTTCCTTTTCTACTTCCTTGTCATGTTGTTAACACAGCCAGAAAGCCCTCACCAGTTTTGATACTCCAGCCACAAGTACTATGAGCCAAATACAACTTATAAGTTACCCAACCTCAAGTATTTTGCTATAACAATGCAAAATAAGCTAAGTGTATCCATGTTGCTATTGTTCGGTGCCGAGTTGAGTCTGACTCATAAAGATTCTATGTACAACAAAATAAAACACTCCCTGACACTGTGCCATGCACACAATCTTTTTCATGTTTAAGCTCATTGTTTCAGCCACTGCATCAATCCATCTAGTTGAGGGTCTTCCTTTTTTACATTGACCCTCTAGTCTCCCAAACATGATATCCTTCTCCAGGGATTGGTCATATCACCCCGAAATGCATAGACTGAGTGATAAAATTTATCCATGGTATTGAACACATCCATTAGTTTAAATACTGTATGGTAAGAAATATAGAGAAATGTGTGCCAGTAATGAGGTTTGAGGAATAAGCTATTCAGTTTCAATTAAGTTTAGTCACTGATTATTCACCAGTTTTTCTTTTTAATGAATTTAATATTAGTTTTCCCCTAGAACATGTTTTACAAGTGGAGACAGACCAAGACCTGTGGTTTAATATTTGTGTTATTTTTACATTATTGTTTTATATCAACAATTTGCTGCCAAAGTCATGCAGAGCATGGGGGCATTAGGCTTACCATTTAGAAAATAGAAAAAAAGAAGAAAATATCCTGGAAAATAGCTTCAGTTTTCATGTGACTTTGGCAAAAGAAATCTGGATAATTTGCAGTATTTTGTGCCAGTAACATTTTAGAGTTGGAGTCACATCAAGACCATTAAACATCTTTCATAAAAATGAAAAAAAAACTGCTCTCTAGCCTTCCTTTCTGTTCTGTAGCTTTCAGAACTTGACTTTCAGACATGCCAATTTGGATGTCAAAACACAGAGCTGAATGTTCCTCTATTACAAGAGTCTCCAACATGTTCTGAAATTTGGCTGAATTAGAAAACTAAGTATGCCTGCCGTTAAACATCTTGAGCCCTTTTTATTCTGAGCTCCGGAATTTCAGTTTGATGGCTCTATTATGTGCCCATTTCTAGTCAGGACTGTAGAAATTAACAATTGTCAAAATTCTGTAATTCTATTTTCTATACATTTTGTTCATTACCTCACTCATTGTTTGACTGATATTTTTAAGCCTGAAAATGCCAGAAAGACATATGGACAGTTCTGTGGGATACAATCACCCTTTCTCTTATGACTAGATATATTTGTTTTAGAATAGAAACAAACCCTAGCTGCTGTCTTTTACTCAAAATTATTATTTGTCCTTAGGGGTAACTTGCTGTGAAAGACTATCATTTGTCAAGGTGCAAACTTTGAAGCAAATGTTCTATATTCCAGTTACTATTCTTTGGCGAAAAGGGAGGCTACAAGATAATAGTAAGGGATAAATTACCATAACATTTAAATTACAATAAAAACCTGTATTGAAGGAATTAAATATTGGAGTAAAAATAAGTTAAATCATTTACCTTTAGATAAAATTATTTTATGTTGCCTATATTTTCCATATAAATATATCTTCTTGATTTTTTCATAAGTGTCTTGGGGATAAACATTTTTTAGTTACAATGTAATATTCTACACACCATGATCATTTCTCTTGTCTTTTTGCTACTTGGTTGTCAAAACACTGTACAACAAAGCTATATCCACAGGCGTAGTGTATAGATGCTTAAAGATCACTACATACCTACATTAAAAAGGGAAAACTAATTGTAAATCTGTAATTTTGTGGCTGGTCATAATATCTATGAATTATGTAAGAGTAAAATTTCATGTTTTCTGGTTCTTTCATTATTATAATTATAAAAAGTTAACTTAATATCCCTGCAAAAAATGATTCAAATATTTGACTTTTCCCACAAAACATACATGGACTTCAAGAGAATGTAGTTGACAGTTGAATATGTATTAAAATTATGGAAATAAGAAAGTATCAAAATGACCTTGGAATCAGAAGCATATGAGTTCAAGTGATGACTTTTTCCCTTACCAGCTTTATAACCTGCTATAAATCAGTTAAGAAGCATTACGTTTCTGGGGTGTGGTGGAGTGTGACTTTAACCTAGTGACTTGGGAGGCTGAGGAAGGAAAATCACCAATTTTAGAACAGAGGCAGCCTACTTAACAAGATCCTGTTTCCAAATAAAATATGGGTGGTTGGTAGATCGCAGTCGTAGAGCACTTACGAAGTATGTGCAAGGCCCTGGGTTCAACCCTCAAGTACCACCAAAAATAAAAAGTAATTAAGTCTAATCCATCCACCTTATTATTTTCTTTTTTAAAGGAAATTAAGAGAAATGATTGATATAACAATAGACTTTGGGAATCAATACAGACTTGTTTCTTTTTTGAGACAATCAGAGGTTCGTAAGTAACGTGTAATTTAAAAAACACAGTGGTTCTCTTAATGTTAAGTGATATTATTTACAAAAGTATATTTGAGATAGTATAATATTGGTGAATAATTCATTTTATTTAAATGCTGTACATGAAATTTTCAATGGTTGATAAAAATTCAATACAGGAAAAATGGCTTCTTAAGTAATTAAACTTTGAACAAAGATCAACATTTTATAGGGGGTAGTATAAAAATTACTAATATGTCTTTATCTAGAAATAAAATGATCAGTATTACTCAGGTGGAGATATTTTGCATAGCTTTCAGAGAAAATGCATGAAAATATAACGTGGCATATTTTAACTCATATTCGACTTTTAGCATAATCATAAAGCTTGCTGTTTTTAACAAAGAATATTAGAGAGTTTTATCAATTTCCCATATGTATAACTTAACTTTTAATATGTACATCTTTGTAATTTTATCAGGTTCATCATATTTTTGTTGTCTTAAATTCTTTCAAAGCTTGACTGTTCTTATACTCCCAGATATTGTTAATGGTTTTAGTAACACTCTATCTACCCTTTAACAATTTTTTTGTCTTCTTGGATCAAAAATAAATGAATGAATAAATGAATTCAAAATTTGTATTTGTAATATACTAACTGTATTTCTTATTGCCATGACAGCATGGCAAAGATGTTGGTTTTAAGTGGTGTGCCAGGTTTTAATAGTGGCTATTTTTATTAATTTATTAATGGAAATCATCTCATTAAGGCAATTTTCCTTTCTATATAAACTTCATAAGTTGAGGGACTCATGTATTTTATGACAAAGAACCATTATACGATCAAATTACATACAAAAACTGAGTAGGAATAACAAATCTGAAAACACTGCAAGTTACTTTACCTTTTTATTTAAACTATCCTTGGACTGAGGATGTAACTCAGTGGTTACACACTGGCCTGAAATGTATAAAGCTCTGGGGTCAATCTCCAGCTCTGCAAAAGAAGAAAAAGAAAAAAAAAAAGAAAAAAGAAAAAAGAAAAACAACAAAGGATGCAGAGATTTATAATATCAAAAGATAATGATAGAATTTTGATCTTTAGTCAACATCCTCCTGATTTGCCCATTGAGAAGAAAATATTTTTACTGAAATCTTAAAATTTGACACACTTTTAATGTGACAAAATATTTTATCTTTAAAATATCTGTCTTCTCATTTAAAATTTAGGTTTATTTAACTGTAGTAAATTAAAACAAAGTCATTCAATAATTCCCTGAGCTAAGCACTCTGACCTGTCTGCAATATACATTTTTACAAAACAAGGAAAGATATCACCTTCATAGGTCATTCAGAATTGAGAATGGGGACCTCCTAAGCCAGTACTGGCTTTAGGTCATTTACTGCTTCTGCCCAGTTTCTCATATTGTTATGTTGGTAATGTCTCTGTCCACCCAGTGAAGTGTCTGTAAATGGCAGTAAAAACTCATATCCTTGGGCTGGTGGTAATTGAGTAAAGCCTACTTGTCTGTCTTCCCCAGGATTAGCTCCTCTTCTTTAGCCTGGATTTATTAAGGGATGTGGCTTCCCTGTTTGGGGCTTATTAAGAGCACAAAGCTCATAATTGTGTACAATTTTACTATGCACTTTTTGTAAATTTTTTCCTTGCAACAACCTCTTACATAGAATTAGTAAGTTTTTTCCCCATATAGAATCATAGAGAGTTTTTTGTTTTTCCACTGCATAGATCCAAGTAAACGGAGAGTTGTAACTTTTACACATCAGTCTTCTGGCCCTCTAACGTAACTGTAGGAAAAAGCCCAATTAGACTATTCAAGAGTGTTTGTAATTGTTATGTGATAGGAGTTGAGTCTGACTCATAGTGATCCTATATACAACAGAATGAAACTCTCCCCAACAACGTGCCAGGCACACAATCTTTTTTATGTTTAAATCCATTACTGTAGCCACTGTGTCACTCCATCTAGTTCAGGGTCTTCATTTTTTTCATTGACCCTCCACTTTCCCAAACATGTTATCCTTCTCCGGGGTTTGTCCCTCCTGACAACATGTCCAAAATACATCAGACCCTTCTAGCCCTCCTTGCTTCCAAGGAGCAGTCTGGTTGCACTTCTGTGGGAAAAAATATCTCCCACCAGTATAGAAGGAATGAGTATGATCTGAGACAGGGACTGATCTGCTACATTTTTGGTGGCTTTATGTACAGGTTTGTTTTCTTTGGCTATCTTGTCCACGGCTTTTTGAGGTCCCTTATAATGTATCATTACTACTCGAGCCATAAGCCTGATTATCTCCAGTCAATTCAAAAGTTGTGAATCATATTTTATTGGATTATTTTTTGTCCTTAAAAATCCTCTTTGATAGTTGTAGAAGAGAAGTTGTCTAAATTGAGAAGATCCAAAGCAGGGGCCTCTGGCAGTGCAGATTTATGTTGATGAAAGGCTCTCTTTCTTGTTTTATCTCCCAAGACAAAGATTGGCTATCATTTAGCCCTTTTAGAGACTCACACAAGGTGAAGCTGTTTCCCTGTACCTCAAGATCCATAGCCTGCAATACTAAGTAAGGCCCAAAAATACACGTAATTGCTTTTGAATACTTGGGGAGGGATGTGAGACTATTGCCTGAATACATTTTGGGGCTAGGACATATTTTCCTGGTGTTTGATAGCCCTTCTAATACTTAATAAGTCTTGGTAATGTCCTTTCCATATGGTTGAAGGATATGTCTTTGGAAGAGCTAGTGGGACTGGGAGTCTAGATGTTTATGACTGCAATCAAGATGCCACTATTTCTGGTATGGCCAGAAACCCCTGGAATTTGAGTGTCTTTCCCTGAACAATGTGCTTACTGGTGTTCTTTAAAGTAAATTTTATAATATCTAGCATAGAACTCCCTGTAGCCATAGCACTATGGCATCTGATCCTGTCAGAGCTTGGAAGCCAAGCAGGGTAGGACCTGGTTTGTACTTGGATGGGAGACTGCCTAGGAACACCAGGTGCTGTAGGCTTGGGAGAAGGACGTGGCAACCCATTCCCCAAAATCAATCTGCCATTGAAAACACCATGAATAGGAGAGAACCACTGACAATAGGGTTTCACCTGTTGTACATAGGGTTGCTATCTGTTGTCCACCCACTCAATAGCACCTAACAGCAATAACAAGAAGCATAGAACTCAGAGTCTACCTGTTTGTGCTTTGTATTATTACCAATTACTCCATGTTTGATTATTCTTTCCTCATGGGTGTTTTAGACTATGTAGTAAATCTCTTTATATTAAGGTCCATGTAGCATCTTTAGGGGGTACTTTTAGCAACTTATACTTTTCTCTTACCAGTCATGTCATCTTCTTGGATGAATCAGGGTCTTCCTGATCATGTAGATACCCTTGGAAGCACTGGGGACATTTTCCCCTTTAATGACCCTCCATTTTGTAGAACACGGATTGGTAAAGCCAGCCACTTGAGATTCCATAACCTCCCTGATTAAGAGGACAAGTGATTTACCAGAATTGTAAGGTCATTTTACAGGGGTCCCATTGTTCCCTGGATCACGACTGACATGAGAGCAGGGACCAAAATATTGGTTATCCTTTTAGCTCTACTATCCTGATTGCCTTTTCTCTCTGACTTTTGGTTGTTAAACCCCAGATTGTAAGTATTATTAGTCTTGAAGAAGCAGTTATGGATTTTAATTTTAACATTGGCATAACATTTAAATAAACCTCAGATACAAAGCACCTTTAACTATCAGAAATATTTTAGATGTATGTATGTGATGCTAAACATTCTGTAATAATCTAAGACAGTACTTGCTTAGTTAACTAGAGTTGTAAAATGATCATTTAAAACATATACTTACATAAATATTGACTTAAGGCCAGTTTTATAAGTAGTTAAAATCTTGACAATGTCACTAGAAAGCACAACTATCTTGACAAGATATAAAATCCATGCCATTTTAGGCTTATTTTCTAATAACTGTTACTAAAAGTAGATTAATACTTTAATAAAGTCTTGTTGTTTTAAACATAGAATAACTTTTAGTTTTACATTATTACATGATACTTGACCTTTTGAATTTTTAATAACATTTAACCATGGCCAACTTATTTATATGTATTTGTCATTTTTATAAGCTTTATATTTTATAAACCTTCTTGTAACATATTTTAACCTTCTGGTACTGCCCAATACATTTATATGGAGAGGAAGTCTACCCTGGGTATTGGTCTCCCATGTTTATCTTTGCTG
Organism: Pedetes capensis; assembly: GCA_007922755.1. Taxonomy (NCBI): domain Eukaryota; kingdom Metazoa; phylum Chordata; class Mammalia; order Rodentia; family Pedetidae; genus Pedetes; species Pedetes capensis. The sequence continues at coordinate 1,568 of VMDO01027812.1, read as the reverse complement.
TAGTACTAACAGCAGGACTTAAGGGAGAACTACCCTTATTGGACATGATAACAGAAGCCTTGGCCCACTTAGGCTGTAAGGTTAGGCACTTTCTGATTATGCACCTGGATATGGTTTGAGACATAAAGTATATTTAACCATTTAACTGCCTTTTTCAAAATAGACCTGAGAATGGTATTAAAGTTTATTTAAATGGTATTAAAGAGAATGGCATTAAAGTTTAAATTTATCATTCTATCAGAGACCCTCTCATTTCCTGGTAAAGAGAGGGAAATTGAGCTTATCTCATTTTCCTGAGATCTGTGTTCTAGGCTGATTTTGGCTATTCCAGCTAAAACCTCTCTGTGTCTCTTAGATATAATCCCAAGTGTTCAGGGTCCACATCCCCCGAGGGAAAGCAATTTTTTTCAGGGTTATCTATGCTCTAATAGGGAGACATCCTTCCAGGTCAGCCTGTGTCTTGAGAGTTGACTACACTGCCACCGGGGCCCACGTTCTGAGAGATATTGTCACTCTTTCAGGTCTGTCTGTACCCTGAAAGATGTCAGTCTTTCAGGTTTGCTCATGACCCACGAAATGACCAGTTCCTTGGGAATGTCAATGTCCAAGAAAGTGATCATTTTTTTGGAATACCTAGGTCTTGAGGGATACCTATTCCCCCAAGATTGCCTGAGTCTCAAGGGGTGACAACCACCAAGACTGAATCTCAAGAAGTTTTGGACAGAAGCAGTAAATGACCCCCTTAAGACTGCCTGTGATATGTGGTCCAGATTCAGCCAATAAAGGGCCAGAATCTTCCTATTCTTAAGATTTAATCTCAAGAATTCAGAGAGGAAACATATATCCCCTCTGTAAACATTACTGAGAATCTCCTACCTAAGAATATTGATTATCGATGTTAGCTTTGACACGCAAAATTTGTTGCACCTGTTAAAACTGCTTATGTTATTAAGAGTGAGCTGTTGGCATTTGACCTTTTGGCACTAGGTCAGATGTGAACCTAGAATAACCCATAGTATTAATCCTTTTTTCGTTTGGTCTCAAATGACTCTAAGAGTTAACTCATAGATGTTTACATTTTAACTAGGAGTGGTTGAGATAACAGACCTCCATGCAACCTTAAACAATTAAATTATCTTGGTATCAGCAGCAAGCAGCCGAAGAAAGAGAAAAAATTAAAACTGGAGAACTAAAAGCCTTTACATATTAACCTTGTAATTGCATTTAAAGAACTGTTTTTAAGCTGTAGAACTGAAGTTAATTGGCCAGAAAAGGTTATTAGATGTGATACAGGCTGGGCATAGTGATACACAGCAATACCAGAACTCAAGAGAAGGAGTGAGGAAACTTCATGGAGGAATAGTAATGGGAGAGAATGTGTTCCTGGATCAAGTGGAAAGAATAGGTACCAGGGCACCCTTGCAGCCTCAGATAGGGGTTGGGAGGATGCAAACTTATTCTGGGACAAGAGCAAAAGAGAGAGTTGTCAAGGGAGTGGAGAAACTCTTTGAGGCAGTGATATCTAGAGAAAAACCCTGAACAGAAGGGAAGGAGACATAGACTTTGGT
>VMDO01027811.1:0-24744 GCA_007922755.1 Pedetes capensis | reverse complement strand
ATTTATACACTGAGCAAATAATCCGAGAAGCTGGACTTTATGAGGAAGAACGTGGCATCAAGATTGGAGGAAGACTCATTAACAACCTGCGTTATGCAGATGACACCACTTTGCTTGCTGAAAATGAAGAGGATTTAAAACATTTACTGATGAAGATCAAAGATCACAGCCTTCAATATGGGTTATGACTAAACATCAACAAAACAAAAATCCTTACGACTGGGTCAGCACGCAACTTCACATTAAATGGAGAAACGATTGAGGTTGTCCAAGATTTTACTTTGCTAGGCTCTATAATCAACACCCATGGAAGCAGCAGTCAAGAAATCCAAAGCCTCATTGCTCTAGGAAAAGCTGTGGCAAAAGATCTCTTTAGAGTATGGAAAAGCAAAGATGTCACATTGAAGACGAAGGTGCGTCTGACTTATACCATGGTATTTTCAGTGGCATCATATGGTTGTGAAAGCTGGACATTGAACAAGAGAGACAGAAAAAGAATTGATGCTTTTGAATTGTGGTGCTGGAGACATCTATTGAATATACCATGGACTGCCAAAAGAACCAACAGATCTGTCCTAGAAGAAGTACAACCAGAGTGCTCCTTGGAAGCAAAAGTGGCCAAACTGCGTCTTACATATTTCAGACATGTAGTCAGGAGAGAACAATCCCTGGAGAAGGACAGCATGTTTGGAAGAGTGGTAGGTCAACGCAAAAGAGGAAAACCCTCCACCAGATGGATTGGCACAGTGTCTGCAACAATGGGCTTAAACATAAATAAGATGGTTTGCCTGGCACAGAATCGGCAAGTGTTTCGATCCGCTGTACATAGGGTCGCTATGAGTCGGACTCTACTCGACGGCACCTAACAACATAATTTCTATGTTTCATATAATTTCTTTTATCTGGACAAACACAGACAAACCAAGGTATCTGCTGCCCAGGAAGGACCTGCACCTGGACCCACTCTTGCTCCTCCTCCTGTGGACCTGCTTTCAGTATCTCTTTCTCTTTAAATGCCCACCTTTAAACCATGTACTGTTGCTTTCCTTTATCTAGGGCACTGCAAACTGTTTCACTCTCTTGCTGACTTGTCCTAAAACTCTTTTTGTGACAGAGTCAAGAACCCAGCTTTTCCTCTAAGTGGAGATCCTGAGAAGGGGCAGGTGGCAACATTGGGGCACAGCATCCCTAAACCCCCTGACAGGCTCCAGGTGCTCAGAGACCAGAGCAGAAGGAGGCCCAAAGGGTACAAGGGAGACCAGACTATGCATCCCCTTAATGCCAAAGGGTTAGAAGAGCCTAGAAGCAGCTGTCAGGAATGAAATCTGATCTTATTTAGACATGGGATAGGGGCCAGAGCACCATGGGCTTAGTCCTCCAAAACAGCATCTTTAAATTACTTGAGTATTAAATTATTATGATCACTGGATGCGGTGGTACATCTCTGCAATCCTCGCACTTAGGGTGCTGAGGCAGGAGGACTGCAAATTGGAGGCCAGCCTGGGTGACATGTGTCTGTCAGCTTATTGTGCTATGGTGGCTTTTATGTTACTATGATGCTGAAAGCTATGCAACCAGTATCTCAGATACCAGGAGGGCCATCCATGCAAGACAGGTTTCAGCTGAGCTTCTAGACTAAAACAAATAGGGAGAAGGACCTGGCAGCTCACTCCTAAAACAATTAGCCATTGAAAACCCTATGAATAGCAGAGAAGCACTGTCAAATATAGTGCTAGAAAATGAGCCCCTCCCCCCCAGGCTGGAAGGCATTCAAGAAACGCCTGGGGAAGAGTTGTCTTCTCAACATATAATTGAACTTAATGACAGGAATGGAGTAAAATCCCTGGGACCTCCATTTGCTGATGTGGCATGACTCAAAATGAGAAGAAACATAGTGGCTGCATAAATGGGCTCAAACATACAAAAAGATCATGTGCGTGGCACAGTGTCGGGTAGTGTTTTCTTCTGGTATACATAGGGTCACATGAGTTGGACCCAACTCAATGGGCACCTAACACAACATATATATTATGATCATTTAAGTCATTCTATAAATATCCTGATACCACAAGAAAGTCCATCGGTGTTTCCCAGTTGTGTCTGAGCTGCCTTTTTTGTGTGCCTGACTTCCACATTTTGTTTTGTTTTGTGATACTTGAGGGCTGAACCCAGAGCTTCACATATACTTTGCAAGTATTCTACCACTGAGCTGCACCCTCAGACTCTTCTTGATTTTTTTTGTTTTGAGAGCAGGTCTCACTAAGTTGAGCTGGATGCCTCTAGCCTCACGATCCTCCTGCTTCCACCTCCTGAGTCACTGACTTGCACATTTTGTATTACATTTAGAGTAAATATAGTGCAGCTTGTCTGTAATCCATGAAGACCTAGCACCTCTGAGGAAAAAAGGAAAGTAGCCAAAGCCTGGAGAAGCACATCAAGTTTGCAAGAATGGCAAGTCAACAAAAAAAAGGAAGACCCTCAACCAGATGGATCTGCAACAGCGGGCTTAAACATAAATAAGATCGTATGCCTGGCACAGAATCAGGGAGTGTTTCGTTCTGCTATACATAGGATAGCTATTAGTCGGGCCTGACTCGATGGCACTTAACAACAATATCCAAAGCAGAGTGGGGTCTCCTAGCTGCAATACTTTTCAAGAACCCTTTTTTCCCGACAAACCATTCTTTAAAATTTTTTTTTTCATTACTGGGGGTTGAACCCAGGGCCTCGTGCTTGCATACTCTGCAAGTGCTGGACCACTGAGCTGCACCCTCAGCCCACTTTTTAACTTTTTGAGACAGGGTCTCACTAAATTACACAGACTGTGTCTGGTCTCAAACTTGCGATCCTCCTGCATCTGCCTCCCAAGCCACTGGGATTATAGGTGCATGCCACCATGCCCAGCTTTCTTTGTACACTCTTTACCACCCAACCCCTGCCTAGCATCCTTGGACATTTCCATGTCTTTAGTGCCAACTCTTCACATCCTGGTAAGTGCCCACTCTTCCCATATTACGTTACCAAACTCACCCCTTCACTGCACCCTGTGGAACCTATTGGGTCTCAGGGACTACTTCTGTAAGATACTCAACATCCATGAGATTATGTTGAAAAGTCCCACTAGAAATTTCATTTTTTAAACTCATTAATTCTATGCCAGGTTCTATGCTGAGAAACAAGGGCAAAATTCATGTGATTGTGGGGTTTATTTTGGTTTGTTTTTGTTTTTTTGTTTTGTAGTATTGGGGGTTGAACCCAGGGCCTCACGCTTGCATGCTTTTCAAGTGCTGGACCACTGAGCTGTGCCCTCTGCCTATTTTTTACATTTTTTTTTTAAAACAGGGTCTCACTAAATTACACAGACTGTCTCTGGTCTCGAACTTGCAATCCTCCTGCCTCTACCTCCCAAGTTGCTGGGATTACAGGCATGCACATGTGATTGTTTTAAAAAATAAAATCATAGATCTCAAAGAAACTTTGCATTATCAGTTAGCCACATCACATCACAGCCCCACCCACTCAGAAGTTCTGCTCACCGTCATCTGTGATCACAGGTCTTTGAGTGACCAATTTTGAGAAGCCCAGTAAGGCTTCAAAAGTACACCCCAATTTCCTGTTTCAACTCAGTCCTTGCTCTCATCTAGGCTCCCACAGGCCTGGAGAGCCCCTTCCTCTCCTGCCACCTCTGTTTGGCCAACTCCAGCCCCCTGTCCTGCAATAAGCTTCCTCCAGCCACTCAGGTTCTCAGCGCACCCATCTTCTCCTCTCCTTAGCCCTTTATTTTCCTTACCACTTGGTTGACTCTCTGCAAATGTTACCTTATATTTTTGTTCCTCTCTTTATATGGGAGTCTGAGGAGAGAGACCATGTCTTATAGAGTCAACCGATTTGGCTGGTAACCAGTTCCTGCACAGTTATACCAAAGTCAGAAACGCGCAAAAGTCAAAATACAGACTTTGTTTGAAAACCATATATACAGATTTTTAAAAAATTGTATTAAAGCAATAACCACAGCAAGTCCTCTTAAAATATTTGTTGTTGTTCTTGTTAGGTGTCATTGAGTTGTATCCGACTCATAGGACCCTGATAGGGTTTTCAATGGCTGACTGTTTTGGGATTGCCTAGGGAGTGGATTGCCACGTCCTTCTCCCATTTTTGCAGTGCTGAGAATTGAACTTGGGACCTCAGAGACTGCTGAGGAGTGCTCTACCAACTGAGATAAAATATTTTCTGGTATAATTCCACCATTTCAGTCATGTTGCTTAATTTTGCTCTTTTGCTTCACAACTAAATACACTAAATCCAACAAGGGGCTAATCAAGGCCAAAGATCCCCCACTTTCAGTGACCTATACTTCTTATTGTTTGAATCAGCTCATTCACTTATTTACAAGCAAAATACTGCAAAATGCTTAAATAAAAACATGGCACTGTATGGACAAACCTGAGGACCACATTGATGAAGCCTAGTGGAAGGTGGAAAGCACCATGAAATTGCTCAGAAAAGCTAAATTCTTTCTTTCTTTCCTCTTGTTTTATTTTGTCGTTGTTGTTTTGTTTTGTTTTTATGAGACAGAGTCTTGCTGTGTAACCCAGGCTGGTCTTTGAACTTGCCTCGATCCTCCTGCCTTAGCCTCCCAATTGCTGGGATTGCTAGAGTGTGCCACCACGCCCAGCTTCACAAGAGCTGACTTCATCAGCTAATTTACAACAGCCTGAATCTGGGAGAGTACAGGAGGAGGGTTTTTACTGGGAGAGGAGGACAAAAGTTCTAATGCTATGATGGTCAAGAGCTGTGTAACTTTATTGTCCCTTCACCCCCTCCAGAGAGCAGTGCCTCAATTGTCAACGTCCCCAACTCGCCTCCACAGAACAATAGGCCAGCCCCAGATCCATGGCACACAGCAAACCAAACCTTAGGTGAGAGAGGCAAGGAAACGTTCTTACCTGCTGTGCCTCTGTATTTCCCAACTGACAGTTTATACCGCTCCTTGCTGGAGGCTACTTGGAAGAGATCATACACAGCGTAGGCAGATTCATTGGCAGTCTGCAAGTCCACCCGCACCTCATACTGGGTGGGTGTGCCAGTGGTGAGGTTGTGCAGCTTATCAAGTCCTGGAAAACATGGGATGGAATTCCAACAACCAATCAACTCATGTGTGTGCACTCTCACCATCTGCCTGAGACTTTCCGGGCCAAAAGTCCCTCTGTAGCCTTTATCTTCCCTGCTAACAAGGGGCCTTCCCAACACTTTGGTAGGCAGTGAGGCCTAATTTTCTCATTCTGCTATTCCTTCAGCACAATCACGCTAATGACGTCTGTGGAAGGGTGTAGCAATGGTGGTAGGTAGTCATGGGATGACTCTGCTCCACCTCTCTAAAACAGGGCCGGCTCTATTTATTATCCACACACCTCACAAGCAGACGAGCAGATCGACTCCTCATCTTTGAGCCAAGCAAACCATAAAGTATCATCTACTTTATTAGACACTGAGTATACAGATTCGATTTCATTTTTAATTTTCCATTTCCCACTTGATGCTTTTGGCTATTTCACTCTCTGTGAACATCTGCTCCAGAACACAGCAGAGGGAAAAGGGGAAAAACCCAAGGCCCATAATGCTTGGCATTACTAGCAGATTTTCAGGGATTGCTAGAATATTATCCCAATAAGAACCTAGGATCCCAATCAATCAATTATTTTTCTACTATTATGGTTTATAATGGGTCTGGGGTTTGGCCCAGTTGGTAGAATGCTGCTCTGCATTCTCTGAGGCCCTGGGTTTGATCCCTAGCACCACAAAAATGAGAGAAGGATCTGGCAGCCCATTACCAAAACAACCAGCCATCAAAAATCCTACAAATAGCAGAGAAGCACTGACAACAGTGCCGGGCATGGCACAGCATCTGGGAGTGTTTCATTCTGTTGTACATAGGGTCGATATGAGTCAGACCCGACTGCTCAGCACCTAACAACAACATGGTTCATAATAAATTCAGGCTCCAGGCAGATCTTGTAGAGTTTGGCTATATCCCGGAAGAAACACTTGGGCAGTCTGACCTCTTCACAGATCCAGACAGCAGGAGAGCCCTCTCGCTGGCATGGCCCCACCAACCCAACGTCCCTGTCGCTTGGATCTCTCCTTCAATGTGGTGAGCTTCCCTAAGCTGCCTGTCCAGCCTGCAGAGGCAGGAGTTATCCCCCTAAAACCCCTTCTTCCTGCTTCCCAGAGAACATACCAAGCCAGAACTCCTTCATGGGGTCCCCAAAGCCTTCCACATAGCTCCGCCAACGCTTGAAGAAATCCAGCTGCCCAGTGTTCCGTCTCTGGAAGACCTGAGAAAGGAAATGGATGCTTCACTCTGACACAGAGTAGACATAGCTGAGTGGAAGGGGCATGATATTTTTACTTTCCAGGGTGGTACTGGGAGATAAGAGGGGACTATGAACCTGCACATACACTGACTTCCTCCAGGAGCACATCTTTCTTCATTTTTCAGAAAGAATTTTTATGTATCAGTTGAGTCACTATGTTTGTCTATTAGTAAGTGTTCTGTAGGTGCAAAGAAGTATGCTGGGGATGAAAATGTGTAGTGCCCAACAGAGGCAGGTACTACAATTGTAGAACACAGAAAACAGCTTGGGAAACCAATGATAGAGTTGCTAGTGGAGGGCTGTATAGAGCAGACCATGCCAGACCCTTGCTGGCTCTGACCTGTAACCTTCAACATCTATTCAACACAGTGGAGCATGTTATACTTATAGGTTGTCCTCCTCTCACCCTCAATAGTGTGAAAAGTAGGAAATTTTTTAGATCACTTGGTTTCTAACATGCTGTTGTTGTTGTTAGGTGCCACTGAGTCGGTATCTGACTCATAGCAACTGTATATACATACAACAGGCAAAACAGTATTGTGAGTGCCTCTCTGCTATTCATAGGATTTTCAATGGCTGATTGTTTTTTGGGAGTGGGTTGCAACATCCTTCTCCCAAGCCTACAGCACCTGGTGTTCCCAGGTGGTCTCCTATTCAAGTACTAACCAGACCTGACCCTGCTCAGCTTCTGAGATCTGATGGGATCGGACACCACAGTGGTACAGCCGCAGGCGGTTTCTAACACGTTGTTGTTGTTGTTAGGTGCCGTCGAGTCATGTCTGACTCATAGTGACCCTCATAGGGTTTTCAATGGCAGATTGTTTCTGGATTGCCTTGGGAGTGGGCTGCCAAGTCCTTCTCCCATTTTTGTGGTGCTGGGAATTGAACTCGGGACCTCAGAGACTGCAAAGCGGCGCTCTACCAACTGAGCTAAATCCCAGCCGCAGATTTCTAACATAGCGAGTATTTAATATTTATGTATAAAAAAGTTCATCCAGCAAATATTTATTGAGCATCTCCTACATGTGGAAGATGACATACAAAATGAATAAACAAGAAATGGTCCTTACCCTCATGGAGCTACTAGTGCAGTGGAATGAAATAGGCATGAATTAAGTAATCAAACAAATAAAAATACAGTTGAAACAATGATGAGGGCTATGGAAGAAAGATGCAACAGGACTTCAATAGCATAAAGCAGGAGAACCTGTTCAAGGAGGCAGGAAGACTCCCTCAGGAAGTAGCTAAGAGCTGCAAAGTGAGTCAGAGTGTTGGGAGAGGTCTGGAGGCTGGGTTGTTGAGGGTCCTGGGGGCTGATTAGAAACGGATGGGAAGAGAGGCTGGAAGATGAGCAAGTAGCAGCCCTTATGGGGCTTTGGTGAGTATTATTGAAGATGTTGGTCCATCATAAGAACAATGGGAATTATTGAAGAGGTCTAAGCAGGGAATGTTTGTTGATGTTGTTGTTGTTGGGTGCCCCTGAGTTGAGTGCAACTCATAGCTGCCCTATACACAACAAAACGAAACACTATCTCATGCCATGCCATACTCGGCACTGTGTCAGTGCTTCTCTGCTATTCATAGGGTTTTCAATGGCTTGCTGTTTTGGGAGTGGGCTACCAGGTCCTTCTCCCAAGCCTACAGCACCTGCTATTCCTAGCCTCCCATCCAAGGACTAACCAGGCTTGACACTGCTTAGCTTCTGAGATCAGACAGGATAGGATGCCAGGGTGATACAGCTGTAGATAGCAGGAAATAGGTATTCATATTTACATCTTGTGCATATCCCCCTGGCTACTGTGCAGACAATAGACTGGCCGAAGTAAGCATGGAAGAGAGATGAGTAGTTAGACCACCGCACTGTACTGGTGACAGTATCTTGGGCCAGAGACTACCTTGAGGAGACAGGAGTTGAGGGAAGGCAAATTTGATAGACATGGTATGGTGATAACAGAATGTGGAACTGACAGAGGAAGAGGTCAAGAATGAGTCTGATAGTTTTCTGTTCCTGACCCTTGGCCAGCTCATTGTAAAATGGGTAGAAATAGAAAGAAGATTCTGCCATAAGAGTTGTTGGGAAGGCTAAATGAGATGGTACCTGTCCTACAGGAATGTCTTATAAATGGGAAAAAAGGAATTTAGGAATGATCACAGCAAACAATCACATACTGCTTTAACACTGCTGTTCTCGTTCTCCTTTTGTCAAGCTTTCCTTTGTTACAGTTGCCCCAGCCCTTTTGTGCTTCCTTTCTACTGCTTCATTCATGTACTCAACTTATGTAACAATTGTTTGCTGAACATCTGTTGAATGGTGACCCTGGGGCAAGTTTATATGATGCCATTTCACAGGTGTGAAAGTCCAAAAAGGTACCCAGAGTCATGCAGCTGAATATTTGAATATTTAGTGGCTGCACAAGAATAACACACAGATGTCCTCACCTCTCAGTCAGAAATATTGAAAACCTCAGTCTACTAAGTCTATTTCCAAAGTAGCATTTTCTTTTTTGTTTTTTCTTTTCTTTTTTTTTTCTTTCTTTTTTTTTTTTTTTTTTTTTTTTTTTTTTTTTTTTTTTTTTTTTTTTTTTTTTTTTTTTTTTTTTTTTTTGCAGTACTTGTGAGTTGAACCCAGAGCGTCATATATCCTTTGCAAGTGCTGTACCACTGGGCTGCTCCCTGAGCCCATTTTTTCTATCTTGATACAGGGTCACATTAAATTACACAGGCTGCCTCTGTCCTTGAACCTACAATCTTCCTGCCTCTGCATCCCAAGTTGCTGTGATTAGAAGTGTGAGCCACTGCGCCCTGTGCCCAGTTCAAATACATTTCTTAAGACATGGAGGACTTGTTTCCTCGCAAGGTGGCTGTGCCAGACCCTTCTCTGGGACTTCTTTTATATCACACACAGTGGAATCCTAAGGAGGACATGGTGCTACCACTTGCTTCCACGTCCAACTGTCATGTCAAATCATATTCCCACCACAAGGTCAGGCTCAAATCCAAGCCTGCTGTTCTAAAATCAGATGCATTACAACGGCATTTGGTCTTATCTCCAATCAATGAACATAGTGCCGATGCTTGATAGGAGCTTTCTAAATGACTTTTTTAAAAGAATAATGCCCCAGAGTGGCCAGGGAAGCTGATTAGAAGCAGTTTCACACCTACTAGATGTGTCTTTGGGCAAGTTAGCTAACCCTGACAAGCTCCACTTCTCTATATTGTCAGAGCAGGATGTTAATAGTCTCTCTGTCATGGGCTTAAACGGAGATTTCAGCGAGGTCATTAATCATAGGAAATCATAAAATAGCCCAGAGTCTGCCAGATATATATGATGCCAGATATTCTATATGTGTATATATATAATGTATATATATATATATATATATGTATGTATATATGTATATATGTATATATGTATATTATTATTTTTAGGTGCCATTGAGTCAAGTCCGACCCATAGCAACCCTATGTACAACAGAACAAAACACTCCTTGACACTGCGACATGCCCCACACTATGTCAGTGTTTCTCTGTTATTCATAGGGTTTTCAATGGCTGATTGTTTTTCAAGATTGTTCCTGGAGTGGGCTGCCACATCCTTCTCCCATTTTTGTAATGCTGGGGATCGCACCCAGGCCCTCAGGGAGCATAGAGCATCACTCTACCAACAGAGCTAAACCCCAGCCAGTAACTGTTAGTTTGCATTTTATTACATCCAATGAGCTGATCCACAAGGATCACTGATACCTCTTGATCAGGCAGTCTTAACTGAGTGACTCAGAATCTAGTCCATCCCTATTCTGAGATGAAAACACTCTATAATGAGCTATTTGAGAATAACAAAAGCTCCTTTAGCAATTAAGTCTCTAGAGGGGGGAAAAAATCTCTTTATGCCTGACTCTGCAGAGTTGCTGGAGAGCTTACTGCCTTGAATGACTAAATCGGGAGAAAAAAGTCAAAATTGTACTTAAGTCTCTGTGGAAAGAGCTTATTGCAGCCCTTCTGACTTCTATGGTGGAAAGCAAAGCTGGAAACATTTGAGACATTTAAGTGTTCCATGATGTTCTTTCCAGCCTCCCACCAGCGGCCTTGGTTGCCTCAGGGCAGAGTTCTTCTGCCCCTTCATCAAATTGGATTCATGCTGCCTGTGATGGAGAAGAATTTCCTTAAAAGGATTTTAAAAGCCCAAAAAGAAATAACGCATTGTAGATTATCCTTTGGTGACAGAAGTCTCTTCAACCCAAACAACATAGGAACTGCCAGTAAAATGTGTGGTAGAGGAGTCTTCAAGACCCCTCCATGTTTTCTGAAGCACATGGCTTTGAAGAGAAGTCTATGGAGACTGGGTTCATGCCTTTCCTCCAAGAGTCTGGGCCAGAAAATGTCCTGTTTCCTTGGGATGGGGTGGGGGCTTCGTATTGGTCACAGTGCCAATGGTTTCAGTGCTCTAGAACTGTGTAAGTCAGGGTCACGTGCACAGGCAGATGTTGACACCAGGATGTTAGTCTGATTTGTTTACTGCTGGATCTTGAGTACCTAAAACAGCATCTGACACATAGTGGGCACTCCAAAAATATTTGTGTAATAAATCATGAGTTTCCCAGGCAGGCAGACAGTTCTCCCTCTAAAAGCTGCCCTCGGGAGCCTGGGTTTCAAAAAGGCCACACTAGACAGTGCAAACATCCTGCCAATTCCAGCCACAATGGCAGGAAATTGGGCTTCAGGTCTGAAGGGAGGGAATGCTTAGAGTTATAATGGTGCTGATGAGAAGCAGCAGGTACAGCCCCTGGGTCTGTGCAGGTGGAAGACCTCCCCCTTCCCTGTCACATTCTGGTCTGTTATCTTATAAATCAAGGGAGAATTTCCCCCCCATCCAATCTGATTGTTGCCTTTCAGCCTCAGATGCTGCTGTGCAGATAATAAGTTCTCTTCATTGCTGCTCATCAGATGGTGTCATTTTACCCATGGCTGCTCAAGGGTTGTTTGCTTCCCAGGCCCCTGAGTGAATGTGTGAATGAATATAGTTTGCATGCCAGGAGGCCACGCTTTCTCTTTCACATAATGAGTGGTGGGGGCTGCATGCTGGTCTGGGTACAAGGAGGAGGGGGCTGGGAAAGATGGGAGGATCAAATTGCAACCTTCAAAGGCACCTCATCCTATGACTGAATCAGGCATGCAATCAAAGACAAGGCTAAGTGGCTTAGGCAGCCATTGGCCCAAGAGAATAAAACTTCCATTCCTGAAGACCAAGGGCAGACAGTGAAAACATGGCCTAAGCTTCCCTCCTTCAGGCCTTAGTCTTTCAAATCAAAGCCATTGAGGCCTTGTTTCCATCCTGTGGAGCCCACACATAGGACCTGGACAACAAACTCCAAGTCAGAGGATTGAGCCCACCAGAAGGCTGTGCGTTTCCATCTTGAATAACCTGAGATGACCTATTGGGAAGATCAGTGAGTTAGGAACTGGAGCCCTGAAATTGGTTCCCTGTTAACTTGAGTGACTCAGCCAGGGTGCTTTTCTCTGGGAGCCCCACTTTTCCTATCTCTAAGATAGAAATAATAGTCCTCTCTTACTTCCTCTAAGTCTGCAGTCATAGTCCCCTGGCATCCGATCCCACCTGATCTAGGAAGCTAAGCAGGGTGGGCCTGGTTAGTCCTTGGATAGGAGACTTCCTGGGAATACCAGGTGCTACAGGCTAGGGAGAAGGACCTGGTTTCCCACTCCCAAAACAATCCACGATTGAAAACCCCATGAATAGCAGAGAAGCAGTGCCATAGTGCCAGGTATGGCACAGTGTTGGAGAGTGTTTCCTTTTGTTGTACAGAGGGTCGCTATGAGCTGGACTCCACTCAACGGCACCTAACAACAACTTACTCTTAAGCTGTCATGTGAGGGTCTTGTTTATGAAAGAGCTTTGAAGAGGATAAAATCTAGGTAATAGACACATATTAGGCATTATGAGATCATGATGAGTCCCTAGGCCTGCACAGTCCTCAGCGCTGATTTAAGCAAGGCTGTTCTAACAGGTGCTAAACACTAAGCTCTACCAACACAGTGTCACAGTAGGATGAGACCTCTCTCCAAACAGCTGCCAGCCACCAAGGCTCCTCTTTCCTCTGACAGAGAAGAAATAAAGCAGCTCCCTGGGTGGAGAAACAAGGCACTGCATGGAGCTCCTAGGGCTCTATGGGACTCACAATCCAGCCGCCTCCATCCGTGTCCATGTCACAGTACACCTGCAGCGGCCGGCTGGCATCTCCATTCAGGTAGATGGTGTAGAGGCCACTGGCAGCATTGCTGTTCTGCTGAACCTGACTGCAGTCCGAGGGGTATGGGAAACGGGCATCAACTGGGACCCAAGCAGAGAGACCATGTGGTTAGAAGGAAAAAGAAGGAGAGTGGGGCTGTTTCCCCTTCTTAAGGCAATTTACTTGGTTTGGAGATTATTTCATAATCTCCTAGCATTTTGCTTCTTCCAACTCTGAACTCATATGTCATTTTTTCTCACTCACTGTGCTCTCATAAAACTCTGCAAAGGTACTTTAAGGTCGAGTTCATATCATTTCTTCCCCCAATCCAACTCTTTTGCAGCACAACACTCCATTTCACTCCCCTCGTTATTCTCTCTGCTGGGGGAAGGACTGCTTTTGAACCCATAAACCCCTTTCCATTTCCCCATGCCAACAGAGATCCAGAACTCTGCATCCACTTGCTCCTCCCTGGCCTCCCGAATGCCTGTCCTCTATGGCATTATCATTTTGAAGGGTAGATTCCACTTACCCGTGGAGAGGGTGGCGGACACACTCTTGCTCTTGAGATCACCCTTAAAGGCAACCAAGGAGGCAGGATAGGTGACACCCTGCTCGAGGTCTTGCAACTCAGATCTCTGCTGGCCTCTGTGGAGCCTCACCTCCTGCCAAACAACAGAGACAGGAGATGCTTGATGATTCCCTTTCTCTTCCTCTCACACCCTAGCATGTGTCACTAATGACAGAAGCTGTCCAAGGGCTCCATGGGACCCTGGGATCCCAGTGGGTCTCAGACACTTCTCTGGAGGGCCATGCCATGGAGATTCAGCACTACCGGGAGAGCCAGCTGAGGGCCAATGTCACTGCTACTTTGGATATAACAGCTAGGCTTCCTAGGAGTTCTTCCCTCTGACACATGGGGGCACTGACCATAGTCCGTGCTAGCAGCAACAGGCTAGCAATCCTGGGTTAAGGAGATGTTAAAAAGGGAGGTGAAACCAGCCATTGATATATGGGGACATGGAAATAGTTGGTAGTTCCATAAGTCCTTGTGAACTACTTGCCTTACTTCCTCTACAAGCAAAGAGCTAACTTTCCTAGCAGGACTGTCTTAAGCATTTACTGCAATAATGAATACATCAAAGTGGCATTCCTTTTTTCTTTCCTCCTCTTTTTCTTCATTGCTAAGGAGAAAGAAGGATTACTTTCTATTGGGACAAGGTTTTAAGATGTGCTGGACTTCAGATCCAAGAGTGAGGTATAACCCTTAAAAGAAGGGTTAATCACCCAGCAATGACTCACACCTGCAATCCCAGCAACTCAAGAGGCAGAGGCAAGAGGATCACAGGTTGGAGGCCAGAGGCAGCCTGTGTAACTTAGAGCCTGTCTCAAGGTAAAAAGTAATAAATGGTCTGGGGGTGCAGCTCAGCGGTAGAGCACTTGCAAAGCATGCAAGCATGAAGGACTGGGTTCAACCTCCAAATACAAGAAGGAAAAAAAAGAGAAGAAAAGAAAAGGAGAGGGAAAGAGAGAGAGAGAAGGAAGGGAGGGAGGGAGGGAAAGAGAGGGAGAGAGAAAGAGAGAGGGAGGGAAAGGGAAAGGGAAAGGGGAGAAAGAAAGAAAGAAAGATAGAAAGAAAGAAAGAAAGAAAGAAAGAAAGAAAGAAAGAAAGGAAGGAAGGAAGGAAGGAAGAGAGAAAGAAGGGAGGGAGGGAGGGAGGGAGGGAGAGAGGGAGGAAGGAAAGATGAAAGTAGGAGGGGAACTTTTAGGAGGAACAAAGGGGAGCAGCAGAAGGCAGGCGAGGGGGACAAGAGAGGATACTGGGAGAGTGAATATGAGCAAAGTACATCATGTATGCATATGAAAATGCCTCAACAAAACCCATCATTCCATACACTAATTTTAAAAAATAATAATAAATAAACAAAAAGCACCAAGGCTGGGGGTGGAGCTCGGTGACAGAGCGCTTGCCTAACATGCACAAGGCCCTGGGTTCCACCCCAG
This sequence comes from Pedetes capensis, assembly GCA_007922755.1. NCBI lineage: Eukaryota > Metazoa > Chordata > Mammalia > Rodentia > Pedetidae > Pedetes > Pedetes capensis. The sequence goes on along the minus strand of VMDO01027811.1, from coordinate 10,121 downwards.
CACAATAAATAAATAAATAACACAGAACAGATGTGCAGCCAGCAGATGTGCAGGGGTCAGCTAGGAGCCGGCACAAAGGTTAGGCCTTGCAATGAGACGACAGTGCTCACGAAAGCCTGGGTTTAGCTCTGCCCCCAGCACACAGTGGGTATCAATAAGGAACAATAGCTTGATCAGCAGCTTGCTATATGGCCAGCGATCAAGCCGATGTGTCCAAACCAGCTGTTCCATGGACAGACTCCAAGAGAAAGGCAAGGGCTATCCCGTACCTTCAGGGTGCCATTTGGGAATTGGTAGGTGAGAATGTAGCCATCAATCTGAGCCATCGGGGGCAGCCAGGTCAAGGCCCCGCCAGAGTGTGTTACACCAAATGAACGGAAGTTTTTGGGAGGGTCGATTTCTGTAAATAAAAAGTCAGGGAATTATGATCACTAAAATACAACAAAGTCAAGGTCATTTTTAAGCTATTAATTTGCATTTTCTCCCTACACTTCTTCCTATTTCTCTTTCTCCCTTCAAGCAGATGGTAGGTTGGGTTCTTCCTTGCCACAAGACCTTCCTGACTTTTGTACCCACAGAACCACGGAAGACAAGAAGATGAAGGAATAAAGAACCAGGCTGGGTCCAGAGGGAAGAAATCTGGGCCCTAACTTCTCTACACGAGAGGTGGATATGAGCAGTCAAGTTCAGCAGATGGGGGCCTCGGAGATGGCCGGGCTCCCAGCACAACAATGGAAACTTGAGAGAGCTGCAGACCTAAAAGGGCCCAGCACATAGAACCCAGGGCTGACCCAGCACACACCTGGCTAGAGAGGCAAAGAAATGCCGGACAGGCCTCCAAACTCAGAGGTATGCACAGGACATTGAGGAAGGGGCAGAGCACTAACTATACTGAGAATCCTCACCATTAATCATGATGGGGTTTAAGCTCATACGGAAATATAACATTATATTCCTTACATACCAAGATGTGTCACCTTAGGTGCATGCCTAGTACAGAAGGAAGGAGGGACAGAGCTTATATAAAGAAAGGGGGACGGTAGGAAAAACAGATCTTCTCTTGTAGGTACAGAACACCAGAGGGCATGTGTGACTATGTGAATGTTTGCTGTAGACCTGGAAAACCAAAGCTCAGCAAAAATACTAGTCACCAAGGTAATAACTGGTCCAATGGCTCATTTTTTTAAGCAAATAAGACATGAATGGAAATTTCCATTTTGAAGAAGCACTATCCTAAAAGGCAATTTTAATTTAGAAGTTTCCAAAAAGACAGCTCCAGGCTATTTTCTACCCAGTAGCATTTCATCTGAGAACTGAATCGCAGGATTTTAATATACGGCTGACAGCTGTTGTTTTGAATTAGGTTGTTTTCACAAATTTTGAGTTTCTGTAATATCAGCTTGGTTTGATTTTCTAAAGCATAACATCTGGCATGGATCTCGTGTTCTGTCCGTGGCATGGAAAAACTGAATTTCCTTTCAAAAATCAAAGGAAAACTGTAACTGTTTAAACATCTGACACTAGTTTCTACCACCTCTCCGATGGCCCACTAGTCCCCTGGCCATGGACTTGAAATGTCTGTCTGGGTTCCTTTCACATTTCTGTGAAGTATAAAGATGATAAGTTTTTTATTGACATTAGAATGGGGGGAAGTTAAACAAAGAACAGATCAAGAAAGAAGAGATGAAGAGAACAAGTGAGAGAGTAAGAGTGAAACGGAGGGAAGGTAACACTGGTTTCCACTTGCCTCTAGAAAACCACACATGGTTCTGGGAAGTGCGGGATGAGGTGTCTGGGTTTGTTTTGTTTCTGTTTCTTCCACATAGCTTTGTTTAGTCTGAAAATTTTTGCTTTAAGCGCATATTAATTTGGGGATTAAATATGCTGGCTAAAGCCAGGTGGGGTGGTGTCCATCTGTAATCCCAGCAATTCAAAAGGCAGATGCAGGAGGATCTCAGGCTCGAGGCCAGAGGTAGCCTGCCTAACTTAGTGAGATCCTGTCTTGATTTTAAAAACCTTTAAAAAGGGGTGGGGGTGGGGGCACAGGGGTTTGAGGTGCAGCTCAGTGGCAGAGTATTTGCAAAGTATGTGCAAGGTCCTGGGTTCAGGCCCCTAATACTATAAAAAAAAAGAAAATACTAGCTAAGGTGGGTGCTATGGCACCTTCCTGTAATCTCAGTGACTCCAGAGGGTGAGGCAGGAGGATCAGTTCAAGACCAGAGGCAGCCTAGGCAACTTAGTGAGACTCTGTCTCAAAAATAAAAAATAAAAAGAGGGATGGGGGCACAGCATGCACTAAGCCCTAGGTTCAACACTCCAGTATTGAAAAAAAATGCTAATTTTAACTAATAAAAACCATAAAGAAATTTGTTGTTGTTGTTGTTAGGTGCCCTCGAGTGAGATCTGATTCATAGTGACCCTCACAGGGTTTTCAATGGCTGATTGTTTTGGCATTGCTTAGGGAGTGGATTGCTACTTCCTTCTCCCATTTTTGCGGTGCTGGAGATGGAACCTGTGTCCTCAAAGAGTGTAGAGCTGCACCCTACCAACTGAGCTAAACCCTAGCCTGTAAGGAAATTTAAGACACCCATAACTCCAGTGGCCCTCATTGGTCCAAGTGATGATGGGGGTGAGGATAAATAGGCCTTCCCCATACTGCCTGAAGGGACCCACAGACCTCCAGGTCCCACTGAGGCCTGGTTCTGTGATGCACAGCTGAGACCAGAGGCCTCATTCTGCACACAAAACACAGAGCCGAGGCACCTTTGTTCAGCGGCTGACAATGGCATGGAAGAAGATGTGCTGCCACCAACTCCATCCTGGAAGATAGAGACAGAGAAGGCTCCTGCCTCCCTGTCATCCCAACCGGAACTGAGCTCCACCAGATACTGATACCAAGGGCAGAAGGCCTGACAGCTGGGCTCAGTGGATGGGGCTGGAGGAGGTCACCTTTGCCCAACCAGCATGCCATGTACTCTGTGCTCTTTCACCTTATCTGAATTGTCATGCCAAAGTGTTGCCTCCAAAATAAAAACAGGGAACCACTTCCAAGAATGTCCTCAGATGAAATGCCCATCCTCCCTGCTCCCACCCCAGTGCAGTTATAGAGGAGCACTCACTCGCAGTGAGTATGAAGGGTTCCCTTGTATTGGTCCCTCATGGTACCTGTCAGGGCCTTCGTGCTGGCCTTTTTGCTCTCCCGGGCCCCCTTCTGGGCCCACACGTGGACTGTGTACTCCACACCTGGCCTCAGGCCTGTCAGGACCATGCTGTTCTGATCCTTTGCCACTGGAACCTCCCTGGTCTCTCCATCGGCAGAGGTGTAGCGCACCATGTACTTGTCAATGGTGGCTCGTACTGGGTCCCAGGAGATGGTGGCCGTAGTCTCTGTCACCCGGTTGGTCACCAAGTTTTTGGGGCTGTCAATTTCTTTTTTGAAGAGATTTAGAAGAGGCTGGCTTTAGACCGAGGCAAGGGTATCCAACTACCCCACCCCCAAGAGCTCTCTGCACTCAGGTTATCAACAGTGGCATAATTGCATTTAAAATGATGGGTTTTGTTTCCCAGGGAAGCAATCCATTAACTATTAAAAGTGTAAGGAATCAGTTCCTCTCTAAGTTTAGTGATATGGAAATTTTCTGTCCTTATACTTCTCACCAAAATAACAATAAAAATTTAAGGAACAAGATAAACCACTGAAACTTGTATTGAGATAATCTCTTTTATGATCCCCATGGTATCTGGTTATTTCGTTTCACCAGATGTGAGAGCTAAGTCATATCTTACAGCCTTCTTGACTTCTAAAAGAGGAGAACGGAAGCCCAGAGACATGAAGATGTTTTCCAAGTGTCTGTTGTTTTCTTGTGTTCAAACTGAAACTAGACTCTGCTGTCAATTTTGAACCCTCTCACCTTCTCAAAGACTTTGCTCCTTTCATCCACCCTCTCTCCACCCCATCAGTCTCCTCTTCTCTATCATCAATCCCTAGAAATCAAAGTCTAGGATCTCCCATCCTTCCCCCTATGGTTCCATTTCTCAGCACTGCTTAACTGACAGATTTAAGAGAAGGGTCTGCACACCCCAACTCCACTCACCTCCCATTTACTCCTCAACTCCATCAGGTTTGCCACCTTTCTGCTCCAAACCACTCAACATGCTAGTCTAGGTCACTAACAACTTCTCTACAGACACTTAAAACCCTCACTTTACCTGACTTCTGAGTAGCATTTGGCAAAGCTGATCTACTCCTTCCCTCTGAGAACACTCTCCACTCTTGACTTCCATGACTACATGCTCCATCTGATTTTCCTTGTAAATCACTGGCTCTTCTGCCTCCTCCTCAGTCCTTTGGTTAGTGACCTTCAAATGCTGGAGCATCCAAAGTTTCCTTTTTTCCTCTCTCTCTCTACATTTCTCCATAGGTGGTCTCACCATGTCCATGACTTGAAATACCAACTAGAGGCTCAGTGCTCCACAAGAGTATCAATGCTGAGCCCTTGGCTGGTATTTACTACTGCATATCCACCACTGTGCCTGGGCTGGATTACATACTCAATAAATATTTGTGAAGTTAACAAATCACTCAATTAACCAAGGAATTTCATAAGTATCTCAAACTTAATTATTTAAAAGTCTTGTTGTTCCTCCCCAAACATTTCTCTCTCAGTCTCCCTTCTCCAAAACTGGTACTGCAAACCTGGTATAGTGGTACATGCCTGTAATCCCAGCACTCGGGAAGCCAAGGCAGAAAGATCACAAGTGTGGGGCCAACCTGGGCTACACAGTGAGTTCTAGGACAGCCTGGGCTATACATCAAGACCTTGCCTCAAAAGAACCAACCAAACAGAAAAAGGTATAGCAATCTTCTGTGTTGCCCAAATCAGAAACACAGGTCATATCTGATTTCCCATTTTCTTCTTACCCCGCAGCTCATCGATCAACAAGTATTGTTATTTGTGTCGCCAAAATGTGTTCTCAGACATCCCCTTTTCTCTATCTCTACTGATGTCACACTGGTCCACATCATCACCATCTCTCATGCAGATTTTTATCTCAGCTTCTTTACTAACCTTTCTGTTTCTACCCTCATCATCTCTTCCATTTATTCTCCTACTGTGGCCTAAAATTTTTTCTTAAAAGAATACTGCATTATGTCACTCTTCTATTAATGAATATAACACACTTCCTCTTTGAGATGCCATGCAGTCTGGGTAAGACCTGACCCCAGCTCCTTTCCGCCTCATCTCAGGATACTTGTTCTCTCTCACTTTCTTTGCACTGTGACACCAGCCTCTTTTCTGTTCTTCAACCATCTCATGTGCTGTTCCAGCTTAGAGCCCTCACATAGGCTCTTGCCTATGCAAGAAATGGCTAGTTTTCCCCAATATCCATCCTTCCCTTCTTCTACAAACACACTATCTAAATAGATCTCTCTGCAATGACATAAATATTCTACACTATCCTGCACTATCCCATATGGTAGCCATTAGTCATATACAGCTAATGACCATTTGAAACATGGTATTTTAGGTATTTTTTAATCAAATATTAAATGCCGCTATTTAATTTTAAAGGACAATTTTACAGGAGAGTGTAGCAGAAGTTAAGTCTAGGCAAATGGCCATCCATCTGAAGACCTCATTTCCCAGATTCCCTGGTAGTGAGGTCTGGCACTATGTCTTGGATCTGACAGTGAAATGTGAGAAGAACTGATGTGTGCAATCTTCCAGTCATACCCTGCCCTTTCCCATGCCTCTTCCCACTAACTGGAACACAGATGGGGTCATTACCATGTGAAAGAGGGTAACTCCCTTGAGATGACTGAGCAATGACAGACAAGGAGTCTGGCTGTCCTATACCAAGGAGTTACCACATCAGCCCAGCCCCACTTGCACTCAGCCATTCTACAGAGAGAAATAAACTCCTTTCCTGTTTATATAACTGTTATTTGGATGTTTCAGACAATATCTATCCTATTATTACTCACTCATCCCATCTAACAACTTTGTTGTTGTTGTTAGGTGCCATCGAGTTGAGTCTAACTCATAGGATTTTCAATGGCTGATTGCTTTGGGATTGCTTTAGGAGTAGACTGCCACCTCCTTCTCCCATTTTTGCAGTGCTGGGGATCGAACCCTGGGCCTCAGAGACCACAGAGCTTCATTCTATCAACTGAGCTAAACCATAGCCTAGCTAAGAATATGGTATAGGTACAGAGAACAACCTAGGGATTGTCCTATACCATGTTCATCTCCTTCATAAAACTTATTACAGTTTATAGTTATAAATTTATTTTCTTATTTATTGTCTATCTCTCCTACTAAACTTTAAGAGAATAGCGACCATATATGTTTTGTTCACCACTCTATCCCCACACCCCACACAGAAGATGTCATTAAAAGTTAGATGCATGTTTAAAACAGGGCTCCAGCTACCCAGATGAACTTTTGTAACTTTATACTATAAAGTATCTATTAAGTCAAACCTAAATAAAATAGCTTGCAAAAAAATAGTTCTGTAATCCAGTGGTTTGTAGGAATTTAGGACTGGTTTTACATTAATTCCTGCAGTTTTCTATAGCTGAGAGGCACAATGGTTAAGAATACAGGCACTGGAAAGAGTTTTAAGACATTCATGGGATACTTGGAACTGGATCTAATACTGGACATTGTTCTCTCTTTAGAATGATGAAAAAATTTTAAAGCAAACCTTCAGCTATGGTTTGGACATGTGACTCCCTCAAAACCCATGACGAAATTTAATTGCCACAGTGACAGTGTTAAGAGGTGAGACCTTTGAGAGGTGACTGAGTTATGAGAGACCTTCCTTCAAACGGATTAATGCCATCCTTATGGGAGTGGGTTAGTTATTCTCAAGAGTAGGTCTAAGTTCAGTGCCCTCTTGCCCTCTCTCTGTCTCATGCATGGTCACTTGCTTCTCTGCCCTGTTATGGCTCGGCACAAAGGCCCTCAACAGATACTGGCACCACTACCGTAGACTTCCCAGACTCCAGAACCATAAGGCAAATAAATTTGTGTTATTTATGATTCACATTATCTGTGGTATTCTGTTATAGCAGCAGAAAATGGACTAAGTCACTCTCATAAAACAGGCCAGAATCTCTGAGATCTCAAACCCCAAAAGCAGCTGTTTCATCATTTAGCAACAACAGATCAACTTGCATTAGTTATCCTAATTAGTGCTTCTCTTTCCTCCTATTACCTGCCAATGAAAGAAAAGGAAGACAAAACTTGATCTCCCACAGACTTAGCATGACCAGTGTGACATTCCCAAACACCAATCTTCATTACCTGTGGGGGCCTTGGTGTTGGCCTTCTTACTTTCCCGGGCCCCTTTCTGGGCCCACACATGGACCATGTACTCCACACCAGGCCTCAGGCCTGTGAGGATGGTGCTGGTCTTCTCCTTCCTCACTGGAATCTCCCTGGTCTCCCCATCGGCCGAGGTGTAGCGTACCATGTACCTGTCAATGTCAGCCTGCACAGGATCCCAGGAGATAGTGGCGGTGTTCTCTGTCACCTGGTTGGTCACCAGATTTTTGGGGCTATCAATGTCTACAAGGAAAAGTACTCATCATTATGTGGTTTTAATAGGTCTCAGGGTGTAGTCACAGGTGGCCATATTTCCTGGGGTGAGGTTTTATGGCTTTCCACCTCACGTACTTTCATTTTGATTTTTAGCTATTTCATGTATGTACATCTTCTTGCCCCAGATAGCCTCGTCTCCTCAAGTAGAAAGCCCAGGAAACCAGAGTGTGAAAACCTGGACTATTGCCTCTACTGAAAGTTTAGCAGAACAAATTTCTTTATGTATTTAGTAAGCTATAGCAAGCCCCCACTCTACAAAAGGCATGCTCTAGGTAGTGCAGAGGATTCAGAGTTGAAGAAGACCTGGGCTCTGCTTATGAGGAGCTACTAATTTTGTATCCATCACCATGGCAATGAAGAATTCCATTTCATGCTAGAAGATTCTAAAAGCCAGATCCAAATGGAAGTCCCTGGAGGAACAGGGGGCCATTATTCTCCACTGTGTTCCCAGTGCCTAGTGGAAGACAGAGCACAGGGAAAGTGCTCAGTACATATTGCTATATATAAATCAATACAAATTAAAATTTTTATTTAATATTCTTTAGCATGTATAGATTCACTGCCATGCAGATTTGATGGTTATATCACTGTAGTAAATACCGTCATATATCTCTTTCCCAATAATGTGATAAGATGTAGCACAGAAGTTACCCAATCCTCAAAGCCCTGGTCAACTTACACTTTACCATTCTACAGAAAGTAATAAACTTCTCACTTGCTAAAGTAATTACTAATTGTGTGTTACTGCCAATATGTATACTATTACTACTTACCCCACCCTATCCAAGACATATCCCTACCTCATTATTCTGTATACCTACACTATGTGCATATCAGTCTGTAGCCATAGCATCCTAGCATATGATCCCACCTGATCTCAGAAGCTAAGCAGGGTTATCCAGGTTAGTCTTTGGATGGGAGACCACATTGAAATACCAGGTGCTGCAGGCTAGGGAGGAGGACCTGGCAATCCACTCCCAAAACAATCAGCCACTGAAAACAGAGAATAGCAGAGAAGCACTGACATAGTGCTGGGCACAGCACAGTGTCAAAGAGTGTTTCGTTCTGTTACACATAGGGTCTTTATGAGTTGGACCCAACTTGATGGAACCTAATAACAACAATGTGCATCTCATTCATAGAACTTGTCTTTTATAGTTACAAATTTGTTTTATAGTTATGATTCACTTTTAGTAAAGCAAACCACATAAATCTACCTGCTCTGTTGTTATTGTTGTTAGGTCCTGTCAAGTTGGGTCCAGTTCATAGCGACCCTCTGTACAACAGAATGAAACACTACCTAAAACTGTGCCATGCCCAACAGCTTCTCTGTTATTCATAGGGTTTTGTTTTTTGTTTGTTTTGTTGGTTGGTTGGTTTGGTTTTTTTGCGGTACTGGGGTTTAAAATCAGGGCCTTGCACTTGCATGCTTTGCAAGTGCCGGATCACTGATCTGCACACTCAACCCATTTTTTTACTTTTTGAGACAGGGTCTCGCTAAGTTATGCAGACTGCCTCTGGTCCCGAACTTGCAATCCTCCTGCCTCTGCCTCCCGAATTGCTAGGATTACACGCGTGCACCACCACACCTGACTATGATTCACAGGGTTTTTGATGGCTGGTTATTTTGGGAGTAGGCTGCAGGGTCCTTTTCCCAAGCCTACAGCACCCAATATTCCCAGGCAGTCTCCCATTCAAGGACTAACCAGACCTCTATCAACTGAGCTACCCCAGGACCCCTACCTACTATTGTTGTTGTAAGGTGTCTGCTATAGCAGATGTAAAATCTATACTCCTAGAGCCAAAATCTTAATATAATATTTCTTTTTAATTAAGACAGGGTCTCACTATGTTGTGCAGGCTGGCCTTGAACTCACAATCCTTTTGCTTCAGCCTCCCAAGCCACTGGGATTGCAGGCATGCACCAAGCACCTGACTTCAATGTCCTGTTAATATTGATATTTTATTTTCATCTTCTGTTCTCACTCACAAATTCATTAAGAGACCATAAACACTGTCCCCAGCAAAAGATCCAAGCACTCATAAGAGGAGTTGTGGATACAACCATCCAAAAATGGCTTAGAGATCGTCACAAAGATCAGTGTTAAAATCTGTTAAAGGGAAGTAATGAATGGCACATGTCATTGATTAGGAAGGGACACTATCCTGCTCTACCACAAATTATTGATTTCTGCTCATGTCACAGGAGGAAAAGAAAATATGACATCCCATCGGCTCAGCATGACCAGTATTGTATTCCCAAACAACAGTGCCCATTACCTGTGGGGGCCTTGGTTTTGGCCTTCCTGCTCTCTCGGGCCCCCTTCTGGGCCCAAACATCCACTTGGTACTCCACACCTGGTTTCATGCCTGTCAGGATGGTGCTCCTCTGCTCCTTCCCAACCAGAAATTCCCTGGTCTCTCCATCGGCAGACGTGTAGCGCACCACATACCTGTCAATGTCAGCCTTCACTGGGTCCCAGGAGACAGTGGCAGTGTTCTCTGTCACCTGGT